>APFE031717005.1:56795-76457 GCA_000404065.3 Pinus taeda | reverse complement strand
ATTCACTTAAATAAAACCTATTCTTGAAAATGGGCGAATGGATTCACTTAAATAAAACCTATTCTTGAAAATGGGCGAATGGAAGGTTGTAACTCCTAATTTCAAGGGCTAAAATTACCTTTTTTACCCTCTCCCTTAAAATAAGGTGGGCTATTTGAGGTGATTTGTAAAAATGTACTATGATACAAAATATTCGCCCACTAAAAATTTAAAACCCCTTAATTTCGCCAAAGGGCGAACATTCGCCCCTAAAATTTTCTATGAGTATGGGCAAAATTACCATTAAAGGTTGTTATGGTTTATTTTTAACATAGAGTAATTTTGATACATAATCGTATCAACCCACAACTGCATAGTTCTATTAATATACATTAAAATGGTTTGTTGGGTAGCGGGCCTGCCGTTTTGGTGATCTGCACTCATCCCCACACACCACCTAACATATGAACCCCACATTAAGTTCGTTTGGTCGGCACTTGTTACATCGTGGATGGCTTTGGGTGGCAGGACCACCTACGTGGCCACCTACCCAAGCCCCACCAGAACCCAACTTTGACCATCGGCTGTATTCTCCACAGTTGCTGCAGTGAAACCATAACCCTGAAACCAGTGCTCGTGCGGTTAACCTTGAATGGTGGTTATGTAAAATGGTTGGCAGTGAAACCATATGGCATATATATATATATTTATGTATGGTCCGT
Source organism: Pinus taeda (assembly GCA_000404065.3). NCBI lineage: Eukaryota > Viridiplantae > Streptophyta > Pinopsida > Pinales > Pinaceae > Pinus > Pinus taeda. The sequence goes on along the minus strand of APFE031717005.1, from coordinate 75,756 downwards.
TACAAACCGAATTAATATATATGTAAGGGTTTGACTCCACCATGTGGGTTGGATTAACTATATATATTATATATATAGTTTTGTTTAACCATAATAATTCGTGTGCCAATATTTTTATTGATTGGTTGAGATATATGGTGCCGAGATTTTTGGGTTTTGATTTTTAATATCCCCTTGATGTGTCGAGATCCTCCTGGATCACACACTTACTTCCTTGATACTTCCAACTTCAGATCAAACTTCTTGATAAGAGAGATCGAATTGGTGATCAAATGAGGTCGATGATAGTTCTATCTATACACAGATGAGGGGTTTAGGTTCCTTCTTTTAGGTTGAATTGTAATTTCCTAGGTTGACTTGTGCTTGAAGGTTTCTAGGACTTTCTAGACTCAAAATAAATATATTTTACATGTTACATATTTCCCGATATGGTCTTACATAAATGGTAATGACTCTCTTGAGTCAAGGAAATATTATTTTGACATGACTAACCCTAGAAGCATGAAGACCATACTTTACCTAGATAACCATCAAAATGGAGCATGAAACCCATGCTCAAAAATAATAATTTTCTTTCTTATTTTTCTTGTAATGCAAAATATACAGAATGATTTGAGTACATTAACAATTAGGAAGACTGAAACTAGTCACATTTTCCAACACTCCCTCTTAACTAGGGATGTATTCATAATTTTACACCTAGTACACAATTATTATCAAACTGAAGAATTCTCATAAGAAGAGTCAGAATTGTAAGCCATCTTTAAGCATCAACATAATGACTAGCATTGTCAACATAGTAAGGCCTTAACTTTGTCAGTCTCTTTGTTATACAAGAGCATAATGTTCGGATGTTTTACATGAGATATCACACTACCTCTACAAGGCACATACCTCATTCAGATGTTCACTAGGCATTTCCTTTTAGGACAATTATTATCTTGGATTTCCAATCCTCAAATAATATCAGTCCTCTTCGACCACTCTTGTCTTGGATACCTATCCAATCCTCAAAGAGTGTTAGTCCATTTCCTATCTTGGATTTTTCTATCCTTGATAAAATTTTATATGCTTATCCAAGCCTCCATCCACCATTCTCTCTCCATGGTCATCACTTAGAATTATGGATGTTAGTCTTGGTTAAGTGCACGAAACATGAAGAAGAGAATACAAATGTGATGTCCATCATAACTCCTTCTCAACCAAAAAGTAGATCCCCATTCTCCTTTACTCCCTCTTAAATCTAGAGGAGATTCCTAACTTCCTTCTAATTTGGGTAGTCATCGCCACAAGATTTATAGCTTGTCTTCATACATGCATCAGTTATCAGTTCTTCATGAACATAGTTGTATGGTTCCGTCTTTTCTTTGCATCTCATTGTATTGAGTTTTATTTCTTCCTAGGTATCAAGGATCCATCTTCTTTCTTCAATATTGTGACAGGTTTCAAGCCATCAATATTTCATATCACTTTCCTCTATTCATCCATGAAGGAATTATATTGATCCTTTGCAAACTTCAAGCTAGTTATAGCTCCGTCTTCAACATGAAAGTGATATTTTTTTATGATCATCAGTTTATCTTATTTTATTTCCACCTTTCAATCCAAGGTGATGATGTGAACACCTTGACTTCTTGATTTCCAAAACCATATACTCAGTTCATATGTTCATTGCACTATGTTCAACACCCACAGTTGAACTTGACTCAACTATCATTATGCATTTATGCAATATCTTGTCAGGTAGCAAAACAATATGTTAACCAAATAACCAATGTAAAAATGTTAAATATCATACTTACTTTGTCATGATGGCCATTTCATCAAAACATGAACTTATTTTAGTTCTTCGAGATCAACATCCTTTCACATGTTTCATCTCCATATGAATATTTTTCCATTCATTCATTTAATCAAAGTGACCATGGATTGAGCTTGATTACCAAGCTGTAATATCTTCCTTCGAGCTGTCATTGTTAACTCCCTTTATTTCTTCTAGAGACTATACTTGATGTTGATCAACATTGTTATATTTATGCCATTATACTTTGTCAAAGAGATTCTTGATCTCCATCCATTCCAAAACATGTTAAATTTCTTATTTTCGAGCATCATGCAGTCGTATGGAAGACCTACTAAGCACATTCATAACTAATTCTTCCTTTATGATTCTTGTAAATATGAATCATGCTTTAGGGAAGAATATGCATACCTTTGCTTCCATGTAATCATCTAGCCATCCTTTAAACAATCTTGCTTCTTATACTTTCCAAAGATAGATTTCCTTTTCTAAGAAGAGAAAGAATTTCAGTGTGCCTTTCATACTGTAACTTGACCATTAACATTCCTTCATCCTTTAGAACTATTGTTTCCATACTAGATGGAGTATACACTAGTCATAATGATGTTTCCAAGAATATTCCAAAATGATGATTCTTATATGATCTTAATGATCCCTCCTTGCAAAATGACTATCTATAACATGATGTTATAAAATGCTCAAATGAAAAATAATATGCAATATGGTCCCAAAATTCTCATTCCCTTTAACTTAGATGATATTTTCCAAACCAAATTAAACAAGTAGATTCTAATCTTTCTACTATCATGTGTTTCTATCTATGATGCTATGTACTTTTACAAAATCAAGACTCTTTTAGAGTATACAATAATGCATGCTACTCTACTTACAACTTAATAAAATAAATACAAAAATTCATAAAGAACCTGATAAATATGAGGCTTCCTTCAATAATAGAGATCCTTAGGATCTTCTCCTTTCGACTTCTTCTCAGGTTCTCCCATTTCCTCAACTATGTGAGCTTCACCTATTTCCTTTCTTTTGTTGTACAAGTTGATTTTAGGTAAATCCCTTTTATAGTGTCTGTTGTCACTCAAATTGTATAAGCAAGATGAAACAATGATCAGGGCGAGGGTTGTCACTCTAATCCCCGCCCTCTCCATTCTAGTTGTCTCCCAACAATAGGCTATGGGGGGTAGTCCATATGAGATGTGAAGATGACAAGACCCATCGAAAACCAACAAGTCCAAGAGAGACAACTAAATGGCCTAGCAACTTGGTTAATTTAGCAAGTTTAATGATTTGATTAGATTATCTTGGAAGATCAGTGCCTTAAATAGAGTCGAATTACTTGCTTAAAATGAATTATCTACTAAGCTACCAGATGAATAGTTGCTTCTTTAAGATGTTTCACTATCTTATATGAAATGCAACACTTGAAATATAAGTGAAATGCAGGATCTTAATTAATTTTAAGATGAACCCTTTCCTTTAGCTATTTTGAAACTAGTCTCTAGAGTAGGTTGTGGAGAGAAGCCCAGGGAAAGATAGCAATGAATATATTAATGATACCTCCCATGGAAATCTAACCACTTGATGCCTCCAATGTTGTATAGATTGTGTCTCTAATGATTGCAAGGTCACCGTATTAACCACTAAAGAGGGTCAAGACTTCGCAAGCTAGATGAGAAAGGTAGCCCTAGAATATTTCAACCAAACTTATGCTTAGAGGTAAGTTATTTAATGCAAGGCTAATCCTAGGATACAAATGCAAGATGAGAGATTTCTTTTAATGATATTTGTTATATGTATTAAGCACTTAGAGACAAATTACAATCATATTAAACTTAAAACAATGAAGTACTTAATCAATGTGTAATGACAATCTTCACTAAAAGAGGAAATGCTCAACGAAATAAGATAGAAGGCGCCAAGGATACCAATGGACAATTTCTCATGAAATAAATGAATTCAATGCTTCTCTCAACAATTCTAGAATGTCAATCAACAATAGAGTGATAATGTGCCAATTAGATATACAAGAGAGAGAGAGATTAGCAATTCTTTTTAGATTACCACAAGAATACTCTTATCACTATTATGATTATCAATTAAATGCTTTTAAGAGTGACTTGTTTAGCAATAATATAAACTTTGATATGAAGCTCACTTGCAATACACAAATGTTAGTATGCTTATTACTAAAACATATCCACAAGAAAACCAATAGAAATAGCCACTTATATAATTATCCAGTTCCTTATCAATGAGATAGAAATGAGAAGTAAATATTTCGATGAGAGAAAGAGAGAATTCACACATAATGTTATTTCTTAGATAAATTTAGCCAATCTTATCAATTTAATTAGCCTTTTGGAGAACTTAATATGAGGGAGCCACAATAAATATGCCAATTATGTTCTTGAAGCAACAATGCCAAATCAATGAAGAGAACTTGTATGTAAATTTAAAAGATTCCAAAAGATGAATGAAAAATGTTGATGCGAAAAATGACAAGACACTAATAAACCTTTGACCAAATTCTAATCCCCAATCACTTCAACAATGAATGCTAATGAATTAGATTTATTCCTTAGTTACTTTTAGAGCCTCTAATGCAATATATTACTGTTGTAACCTTATATTCAAAGGTCTGCAAATATATATCAGGCTTTGAAATTATTATATCAGCGCTTAGAAAATGATGCAATATGTCAAAAATGAGCTAGATAATTGAAGCAAGAGACCTTCCAGTGATTTCCAATTGGTTTGGCGACCATTTTTATGCGATGTATCAGACTTATAACATTCAGATCATAACTTAAATGCACATATATCAGATCTATTTCAACTCAGAAAAATAATGATCTAGTCCTCCAAAAATCCAACAAGGTGCCAAACAATTAATGTTAAATGAACTCCAATGATTAGTTATTGAAATTAAGTGATTATTTGATGATGTTTTCTACTCTTAATGTCTTTTTATGAGTGTTATGGGACTGAATTAATGGTTATATAAAAACAGAGAATAAAATGAGGGATAGAGAAGCAAACCAAGTGACCTAGGAGGCTAGTTGAGGACTAGAAGACTTGATGATGACTTCCACTTCCTGCAACCACAACGTCTGAAAAACAATCACTGCAACACAAGATGTTAGTCGACTAAAATAATGTGAAAATAACAGATGACTAAATATAGGACTAGGGAAAGGCTACAAGGCTAGAGAAACCCCAACACTAGGGCTAGAAGAGGCAAATATGGGGTTGTGAGGCCAAAGAAGTGAAACGATGGAGGCCACAGGGCCTAAACAAACCTTGGATGAGGGAAACAAGGCCAAATAGGGACTACACTGAAGAGGAGGATCCCAATAGGGTTGACATCAAGCCCAAAAGGGATGAGGCAGGGCTAGAAGAAGCCCATAAAGGGGTTGCAACACCCCTAGAAAGAAGAAAAGGGAAGTCACAGGGAAGAGGGGGTGGTTGAAGGCTAGGAAGTCCCTCTGAGGCTGACGAATAAGTATAAAGATGCCAACGGCTAGGCCCATAGGCCTCAAAAAAAAAAATTAGAACCCCTGCAAGCATAAAAATATCCACAAAATCTTGAAATTTGCTTCCTTGAGGGTCAGTGTCTTCCTTTTCAGGCTCGACGTTGAGCTTGGATGAAGATTGGAGGCTAGATCTTGCCTTCCTAGGCCTCTATCTTCCTCAAAACCCCAACTATTTTCCTTGAGAATTTGAAAATTCACATGCACAAATGAATGAAATAATTCCAAAACCCCAAATATATACAAAAAATGTCATAACCCCAAAAAACCCTAGTGTTACAAAATAAACAACGGTTAGAAAAATAAATTAGAAAATATTTACAAATGTACAATATTTCCAAAATAAAATTATTAGCTCTCATTAGAAAATAAATTATTTTTAGGCCAAGATCAAAATAAACATTTTTTAGTCTACATGGGGTAGCTCAAGCGGCAAGGGCCGTGGAAATGAAGTCTCACCGAACCGGAAGTCTTGGGTTCAAATTGTGGGCTACCCTTCCCCCGTTGAGGGGTACTTAATGGACATGTAAATCGGAGAGTCCCGCCCCAGCTTACAAAAAAAAAATAATAATAAACATTTTTTATACTTGTTTAAATAAATTTCATGGATGAATAATTTTGAAAGATAGACCAACCAAAACCCTTCTAAAAAATAATTCACCACAACGAAAGCTTAGAGCCTAAACAAGGTCGACTCTTCCCCGCAGCCTGTGACCTTTGAGCCCAAGGGTTAGCGTACATGTAAATCTATAAACTCTCAAGATAAACTGTTAATTTATATAGTGAATCAAATCACCTAATACAAGTCGTACCAGTATAATATTCTTATCACCGACAAATGAAATAGCAGTTCAAATTTTAGCACAGTATAGGATAAACACATAGCTAACACATACCACAAATCAAAAGATAGAAGAACACCATGAACTGAGCCCCAAAGTATTTCTATTATGATAAAAAATGTTCTCAACAGAGAAACAACTCAGTACAAGTGTTACAAAATTACCTCATCCAAAGATGGGAAATAGAAGCTAAATGGCTTCATTATATGGAGAAAAACCCCTCCAAGTGGAAAATAACAGCTAGTTGGTTTGATCGTCATCAAAATAATCTTGATTGTCGAAAATAACTTGATCATCTTTTAATCTCCACCATCGAATTTTAATTTTTGAGGAAAAAATCGAATTTCACTCTGAAAAAAAAAAAAAAAAAAAAAAAGAAAAAAAAAAAAAAAAAAAAAAAAAAAAAAAAAAAAAAACAAACAACAAACAAACAAACAAAACAAAACAAAACAAAACAAAACAAAAAACAAAAACACATTTTTTATTAATCCAAAAATTAATATTTTGGATTAAATCCCTAAAAACATTGGCTTTGACCTAACCACCAACGGTCCAGGGGCTCAAATTTTCTTCAAATATCCATTTTTCCCTTGGTGGGGAACCTCCAAAAATGGACTCTTTTTGAACCACGAATTTTTTATTATTTTCCACTTGGAGAGAAATTAATTTCTTTATAATTATTTTTTGAATCAAAATTGTTTTTTTTTTGCTTAGGATTTTTATTTAATTTAACCAAAAAAAATTAATTGACTATAGAGGGGATTAATAATTTTTCCACCCTCAAATATTTTAGCCATGGTTTCTGATTGCGAGGGACCATGCACCAAAATATTTTATATCAAAATAATTACAAATTCAATCCTTGAAAGGGGAAAACACTTTTAGACATAAACCCTCAATAATTTACCAAATTTTGCAGCACAATATGATCTAATATGAAACCAAGTGTGTTTATAACAAAATAATTTATCCATGGTGTCTAACTGCGAGGGATCATGCACTAAAATTATTCTCAAACACACTTTTACATCAAACTCGATAAACACTAGGACTCACCTAAGACCTTGTCGACGAATTCCACCCCACCTTTGGGGTTTAAGCTAGAAGAAAAAACATACCAATTAGGTGTGTTTACAAACACACATAATTCGGGGAGGTTAAAAAAATTCCTATAATGAAATCCTTTGCCAAAATCGGAGGCTTACCTAAGTGTTGTTACATAATTAAATGGTCCTACTAGCATCATTTATAATAGACTTGCATAAATTGGGTTTACAATGACAATTTCACATTGACCAGTGACTTTAATCTTTGAAAACATTTCTCGACTTGCTTGCACACTACTTCTTCGGACTGTTGAAAAAATTGTGGATAACATTTGGCTCCACATGGGGACATGTTTCTTCGCTAAAGGAATGTGAGAATCCAAAATCCTATATCCAAGAAACAAAAGTACATAAAATAGATATCCACTCAAAATCAAATTCATCATGAATATATATAGAACATTTGTTGGAACAAGAAAAACTATTCTAACATATGAAATGTAAAGACATAAACTTAATTGCATGAAAACAAAACTAAATAATGACATAAATAAAATATTATCTAAGATTATATGGATAGAAATAAAATACAAAGGATGCTTCATGGCATCATGTGTCATCCATGTGGCATAATTTGAAACACCTATTTTCTTATAGGCAGGTCCATAGGTTGCTTATCAAATGTCCCTTGCTGAATTTTGACCCTCTTTCGTTGATGAAGGATCTCAATATCATGTTGCATGGTCTCTTTATATTTATTTATCTTCCTTTTCCTACTATTCATATGAGATGAACGAATTTGACAGATACGCTGGAAGAATCTAGTCACTACTAGATTATACTCTAAAGGATGACCATGTGGTTCAAACTCTTCATTGTTTGGCCTCTTCGGGTTTTCAACATGATACCTTCTTTCAACTTCTTTGTAAAACCTAACCATACCATTAGCTACTATATGAATAGTATCATATGATATATCCAAATGAATACATTTCTTGGAATAAGGAATTACTGAGAGGGGGGATGGATCAGTAAGAGTGAAGTTCTTTCAAATTTTAAGTATAAGTACTTAACTCCTTTCACTACGGTTAGTGACTTGTGAGATATTTCATACACAATACAAATTACCAGCAAGATAAGGCATTCATATGTACATACAATCCATCACATGAGCAACATACACATATTGACACAGGTATTTTTATGTGGAAACCCAAAGGGAGAAAACCACCAATACTTTTGCTGTTATGATGTGAATTAAGCACCTACTTAATTACATCAATTTTTTTGTGAGCACCCACTCATAGGAGGCACTGACCCCTTAAGATAGCAAGCCCCTATTTTCCAAGAGGCACCAACCTCTTATCAGTGTAGGCCACCAGCTGCTCTTGCAATTGTTCTACCTTTTTTACAATTTTCAAACTAAAAACAAGGGAAAATACATATATAGAGAAATACAAATTTGATCCACTACAATTCTCCTCTGAACTCTTCTCCTTGTTGCTCCCATAGCTCTAATCACAACACTTGGAAACACTCTATCTCAATTTAAACACTTGGGCCATTTGCACCACTTTCACATACTCTACTCCGCACACTTCAACTCACACGACAATATTTTATTCCCCACATTTTCTCTTCAATGATCACTGGTTGTTTCCCCTATCACACCGCGAACGATGCAATCTCTATCAGCCATAATTTTTCCATTTACATTGCCCAAGTGTACTTTTTCACTTGGCACTCCTTCCTGCTATGCGTCTGATAAATAGGCATTGCAACCTCAGTAGCCATTGAGAATGGGATTTGTTCTCTCACCCATTGTTGTTGCATTAAACATGAGGATAGGCACTTGAGTGTTCCCATGTTGAGACATGTATCCTCAGTCAACTTGCACACTCCAACAAGGCTTTTGATCTTTCTGTGAATAAATATACTATCCCTAAGGGTCTAATCTTCATTCAATTCAATCAAGCATGCATGGGAGTTCAGAGCTAGCTTACTTCAACTCGATACAAGCCCAACTCTCTTCTTTAAAAATTGTGGTCCTCATCGCCCTTGACTCAAAAATATTGGCAGTCGTTATTTATTCCAATGACCAACTCTCCTGAACACATTTACTCCTAGTTGTCGACTCATTCATCCTTCATACACCTCTGTGCTAAAATATTGGAGCCCCTGATTTCATAACTTTTATTAAGGTGACATTACGAAATCTTGAGATTTTGATTTGCCTTTAGCGCATTTTTCTTTGCCCCTTATTATTTTACACCATAGGACCTGGTGTTGTGACCATGATAGCACTTAGGTGCTAAGCCCTTTAGGATTCTATTTTGGGCCTATCTCCTTGTGTACTTTCTCTCCTCCCTTGGTTCTTTGGGCTTCTACGACCAACCACCAACAATCATCGGAAGCCCTAGTATCAAAACTTTCTCAAAATTCAATTATAGAGGAGTTATGAAATTTATACCTCTGATAATCCGATCTCCAAGATGATGTCATGCTCTTATCATCAATCCCATGTGGCATCTCCATAGTTGTGACATGTGTCACCAGGAATTGCCCCATTAGGCCACTCAATAATGTTGAATCTAACTGCCATGTGTTCTCCATATATCCATGTCATGATGATGTCATTTGCAACCATCATCTCATGAGGGCCAATCAACTATTTCCATGTGTCATTTCAGAGGAGGGAGAAAGGGTCCTTGGTTCTTGGTTTTGCAAATGAATTCCTTTGAAATCCTTGCTCCCCGCAACCCTTGGTGATGACCAAACACCAACAAGATCGGAAGCTCCCTATATTGGAACTTCTTCAAAGTGAAATTATGAAATATCTGACCTTTGATACTATGACATCCCAAACTCTGATGTTTCTAGAATCAATGCCCTGGTATTGGATCATAACTTTCTCAAAATGAAATTATAGTGAGGTTATGAGGTTTCCACCCTCCGATATTCTAACCTCCCGAAGCTTCGACGTTCTGAGAATCAAATCCCTGGTATTGGATAGGAACTTTCTCAAAAAAAAATATTGAGGTTATGAAATCTTTGACCTCCAATATTTTGATTGCCCTAAGCTCCGAAATTCCAAGAATCAGGGTTCTAATATTCAACCTGCTACCTTGGTTCTGAAATTCGGCCTACTCTAAGGACTTCAATATCCTTACTTTGGCAATCAATAAATTTTGATCTTGAGATCCATTTATGGACTTCCACATACCCTAGGAAATCATTTTCAAAACATTTTCCATTGGGGAAGATCTAATGCAGTCCTTGAGCCCATTTTCTACCTAAAACATGGTTTCAAACCCTCTACCTGGAATCTTTGCTTCTGACCTTAATTCTAGTTTGGTTGACATCAATTCCAACATACCAAGTGTCACCAATCAATCAAACAATTTCACTTGTCCAACAATCTCCCCCTTTGAAATTGATAGCAACAACATAAGCTCCCTCTGAAGCCAAGGATGTTCATCTTCATTGTTGTTCTTCTCCGATGCACCAATGCACATGTAAAATTCTCCCCCTTTGACATCAATGGAAAAGGATGCTCTTGAAAACTCCCCCTAAACCACTGCATCCTACTCTTCAATTGATCCCACATGATGAGTAGCTACCAAAACACATTATAATTGAGTCATTTGGGAGAAGTATTCATAACCCCTATCTGCATCCTGAAATATTCAAAGGGTTCTCTGGCCATTGGCTTAGTAAATATGTCTGCAAGTTTGTCTTTAGTGGCCACATATTCAAGGCGAATAATGTTAGTTACAACCTTTTCTCTTAAGAAATGGAACTTGATAGGGATGTGCTTGGCCTTTGAGTGCATGATAGGATTCATAGAGATACTAATGGCACTAGTATTATCGCACATGATTGGAATGGGATCAGTCAACTCTACTTTAATTTTCTTCAAGATTTGCTTTATCCATATAATTTACGAGCAACAAGTGGTAGCTGAAATATACGTTGCTTTAGAAGTTGATAAAGAAATGGAGTTTGGTATCTTGCTAACCCAAGACACTAAGAAGTTTCCCAAAAATAATGATACACCAGAGGTGCTCTTCCTATCATCAATATTGCCTACCCAATCAACATCAGTATAGGCCTTCAACTTAAACACTCTACTTTTAGCATACCATAGTCCATAACCAATTGTTCCTTGAAGATATTTGAAAATCCTTTTGACAGTGATGACATGAATTTTATGAGGGAAAGCTTGAAATTTGGCCACAAGACCCACTACTTGCATGATGTTTGCTCTTGAAGTTATACAACAAGATTCCTATCATTGATCTGTACTTAGTCTAATTTGTGAGCGATGTCTCATCTTCTTTTCACAATTTGCAGCCTATAACCATAGGAGTGTTAACTGGCTTGCAATCTTCCATCCCAAAACTTCTGCGAAGTTTCTCGTAGGTACTTGGATTGTTAGATAAATACCCCATTTTTTGACTGAGAAATTTCCAATCCTAAGAAGAAGGGATATTCTCCAATCATGGAAATCTTGAATTGTATCTGCATATAGTTTGCGAATTGATGTCCTAATTGTTCTAGGTCACTACCAAAGTTTATGTCGTCCACATACACTACTACAATTAGTAGACGATCATCTTCAGACTTTATGTATAGATTTTTGTCTACAGTACCTTTCTTAAATCCTTGTTATCAAAGGTATCGATCGAGTCTTGCATACCAAGCTGTGGAAGCATGTTTTAGTCCATATAAGGCCTTTTTCAGTTTGCACACAAACCCTTCATTTTCGATAAGCGTGAATCCATATAGTTTCTCAATATAAACTTCTTCTTATAGATATCCATTGAGAAATGTCGACTTCACATCCATCTAATATGCCTTGATGTTTTTATGACTAGAAAAGGAAAGAAACATTTTGATAGCTTCCAATCTAGCTAATGGTGCAAAGGCTTCCTCAAAATATATTCCCTCTATCAGGGCATACCCTTTGTAAACTAATTGAGCCTTGTTCCTAGTTACTCGACCTTGCTCATTTAAATTATTTTTTAAGACCCATTTTGTACCTATGTCACTTTTCTCTTTGGGTCTTAGAACAAGCTCCCAAGTGTTGTTCTTCTCAATTTGGTCAAGTTCTTCATTCATAGCTTTCACCCAGAACTTGTCCTCACTTGGCTAGCTGAGATTTTTAGGCTCAACCTAAGATAGTAGAGCAAGATTTACACAATTTGAATTGCCAAAAAATTTCCTTCTATTTTTAACACCAAGTCTTTGATCTCCAAGAATTTTACTCTCAGGATGTTCTCTCTGTACATACCTGGAAGGTGTTTTGGGCCTTGAAGTTGTGCTCATTTCCATGTCTTCATTATCTAAATTTGTTTCATCTTGATCTGAGGGCCTGTTTTCTTAACTCTATTCTCCATCTAAGTTCATGTTTCCTTTGGAGGACTCAGGTTCTGAAGCTATTTCATCTACTACTATATCAATGTAATCCTCAACCTTCTTTGTCTGTTTGTTGTAACACTTGTATCCTTTACTTCGAGTAGAGTACCCGAGTAATATAACCTCATCAGTGCATGAACCAAAACTTTCCGTGATTTTTATCATTATTTTTGATAAAGCATTTTATCCCAAACACCTTGTAGTGTTTAACTTATGTAGTTCTTCCCTTCCATAACTCATGGGGAGCTTTATCACTATTCGACCTGAGTTGTGTTCTGTTTGATAGGTACAATGCTTCTTGTGCTACTGCTCCCCAGAAGATGTGAGGTACATATGCTTCATCCATCATATCTCTGTCCATTTCCTCGATTGTTATGTTCTTTCTCTCAACTACTCCATTTTGTTGTGGACTTCTAGCCACAGAATATTGCCTCCTTATGCCATGCCCTTCACAGAATTATTCAAATCATTTTGAAGTGTATTCTCCTCCTCTGTCTGATATTAAGCATTTGACCTTGAGATCTTTCTCATTTTCTACTTGAGATTTAATTTTTTTTAAATGTTTAAATGCTTCTGGTTTTTCCTTTAAGAGCATGATCCATGTGGCCTTGGTAAACTTGTCAATAAACAACATAAAATAGTTTTCTCCTCTTGGAATTTTTTCTCTAGTTAGGTTGCAGATATCTATGTGAATTATCTCCAGTGGTATAGATGAAGAGAACTCTTTTTTCTGGAAATGTACCAAAATGTCATGACTTGACGATTGAATTATCAGGCCTTAATAGTCTTGGAAAACCTCTCACAGCGCCCAACTTGCTGACTCTTATCAGATTGTCAAAATTCACATGACCAAGTCTCCTATGCCATAACTGGGCTTCACTCGACTTTCTCAAATGACATCTTACTCTAGATTCATCAAACACATATACATTATTGTGAGTTCTGACAACTTTTCCCACCATCTTTCCATTTTCTTCATTTTGGATCTCATAGTCCTTAGATCGAAAGGTCATCTATTAGCCATTATCACACATCTGAATTACACTAAGTAATTTGTGCTTGAGACCTTCTACATACAACACATTTTTGGCCTTAGTCTTTTCATCAAGACTAACTATGCCCTTACCCTTAATTCTTTTTGGGGCATTGTTTCCGAAAGTGACATTGTTCCCTTAGTCCTTTCCTTTTAGCAATATAAATTCTCTCTTATCCCTAATCATATGCTTGGAACAACCTCTATCCACATAACCTTTACTTTCTTAATTATGTGTTGATAGAGCAAGTCCACATTCCATGCTCTTTCTTGATTTTCATTTCCAATTCTCATTATCTTTTCGAAAATTTGGTTAGCAAGTGTTATGAGACTTATATGGTTATTAAACCTTGCTTTTTCACTCAATTTCCTTGTGCCAAAAATTATTACATTTGAAAATTCAACATCACTCATTAGGGGAGAGAAGGCATTTCAATTTTTGAGAGAAGAGTTTTGATATCTAAAATTTTGATACTTATTGTATCTTAAGTTTTCATCTCTCTCAACTTTAATCCTTCTACAATCAACAACCTTATGTCCAAGGATGTGACATTTATGACAATGACCATACAATAAATGAGAATACCTAAAGCTGGAAAGTTCATGAGTTTGTGCATGAAGGTACCTCTGTTGTCTGACTGATTGATTCATTCTCCACTGGTGTGGTTCCTTGAGGTAAATGGAGTTATTATTCTAGTGATGGGCTTCTCTCTAGATAGCTACCCTTTTGTCTTCATTGATTCTTTCTTGATACACATTTCCATATCTCTGAGGTTCCTCAAATAATGCAGACCTGAAGTTCATTTTTCCCATAGAAGATTCTTGTGGTTTGGAGTATCCTAGGATTGTTTTGTTTATTGAAGACCTTTTATTGTTTAGAATTTGATCTAGATTTCTTGTTCCTTCTGCAAATTTTTCTTTATACCTTTCTCGGTCTTCATTTTTCTCAAGATCCATTCTCAAAGAGAGGACCTCTACCTTGATACTCTGACAGTTCTCTTCCCATTCATGGACCAAATCCTGAGGAACTTATTCCTTTTGTTTAGCTTCTTCTAATTTTACTTTCAAGGACTTAATTTCATATTTGTATGATTTTGAGATCGTTTCCTTCTTTACCTTGAACAAATCCTATTTTAAATGTGTTTTCTCTTCTCCTAGTTTCTCACATGTTCCTTATTTTTCTTCTAGTAGAAAGGCTAAACTATCTTTTCTTTTAATGCCTTCTTCAAGTTTTTATTTTTGATAAAGAAACTCCTCATTTTTGTAGTTGTACATACCTTATTCAGCACGTTGTAGTTGTTATTTTAGCTGCTTTTTCTTTATCCTTGCCTTCTTTAACTCATCAAGAACACTGATGAGTTCCCCTTAAGATTCCACTACTCCTACTTCTTCTTCTTCCTCTCCAGAGTTAGTAATATTTTGTTTCTTGCAGTCTTCTCTAAATTCCATAAGTAAATACTTAACTTAATCATCTTTTGAAGAGTTTTTACTATCTGACTCTGGTGCTAAACTATCCTCTATTGGGTTATGTTATATTCTTTCCACGACTAGCCCACGCAGTTAACCGGGGGGTTAGAGGGGGGGTCACATGGGGTTTGAGGCATACCCATTACCCCACTTTATGGGGCCCGAGGCAGCGTCCTAGAAAAATTTGGTTTTGGAAACTATGTTAGGTTGGGCGGACCCACCTATGGTTTTGTGCATGATTTTCACACATGTTTTTTGGATGCAATGGTTTTCGGTCCATGGTATTGGACGCGATGGTTTTCAGTCCATGTTATTGGATGCTTTGGCATGTATAAATATGTATTGTAACATTGAAAGGAACATAATGAAAAATCAAGCTGGTAGTCCTGATTTTGGGATCCAGGGGAAAACTGTGTATATGTGTTTTATGTGTTATGCTCTCGCATTGTTTATTTTATGTGTTTTAGAATTCATATGCAGGTAATTTTTGTACGGGTTAAAACCTACATTTGGTATCAGAGTTGTTTTAGCTTCAAGGGTACGCCTTTGTTGCTGAGGGGTTCCGCTCGGGCCTGTGGTAGACCCTGTTTAGTGGGAGATCTGCAAGATCGATTCTGGTGGTAAAAGAAGATGGTGAGCAGTGGAAGATAGAGATCGAGAAATTTAATGGTCAGAGTTTTGAGTTGTGTAAACTCAATATGGAGGATCTGTTGGTGGATAAAGATCAGTGGATCGTGGTAGATCTAGGTACTAAACCAACGGGAGTGTCCGATGCATAATGGAAGAAGTTGGATCTGAAGGCAAAGAGCACAATATGATTGTGTGTCTCAGATTTAGTATTGTTGAATGTATCAGGGGAAGCTACAGCAAAGGCTTTATGGGACAAGTTAGGGACTTTGTACCAATCTAAGTCTCTAGTGAATAAATTGTTCCTATAGAAAAAGTTGTATAACCTGGGGATGAAAGATGGAGACTCGGTGACATAGCATCTGAATGCATTTAATATTGTGGTAAGTTAGCTAGAATCTGTTGATATTAAAATTTCAGATGAAGATAAGTGCATCAGTTTGTTGTGTTCTCTACCAAATTCGTGGGATAGTCTGGTTATTGCAGTAGGTAGCAATGCAACTGCCTTGTAGTTTGATGAAATAGTCTCAGCCTTGCTGACGGAGGAGATAAGACGAAAAAATATGGAGAGCCAAAATGGTGATGCCTTGTCTGTACGAGGACGATCCCAGAATAGAAACAAAAATAATTCATCGAGTGGGAGATCTAAATCTCCAGGAAAACCTATAAAGGTGGTGTGCTGGAAATGCTAAAAGGAAGGCCACTTCAAAAGGGACTGTAAATCTAAAGCTCCTGACAAAGGAAAGGGATCTGATGAGGCTCCTTCTGTAGACATGAAAACCACCTCAGATGAAGGTGGGGATGTGTACTTGGCTTCTTCAAGTACACATGTAGATCATGAGGCATGGTTGATTGACTCAGGTGCATCCTTTCACTTCACTCCCCATATAGGGTGGTTCTGTGAGTATGAGAAATATGATGGTGGTGATGTCTTCTTGGGGGATAACAGGAAGGCTAAAATCGTTGGTCGTGGAAAGCTAAAGTTGAAGTTGCAAGGTGGAAGAGTTAGAACACTTCCGGGTGTTCTACATATTCCTACATTGGCCAGAAATCTAATTTCTATAAGCAAGTTGGATGATGCAGGTGTAAAAATAGTGTTCGAGAAGGATACCTACAAGATGGTTCGGGGAGCACTAGTATTGATGCGAGGAGTTTAGATTGGAACTCTGTACAAGCTGCAACATAGCACAGTTGTTGATGGGTGCAACAGTTCTCTGGTTCCTGAAAATGGAGCAGAAAATCCAGTGGTCTCTGGATAGAAGACCATGTTGTGGCATCAAAGGCTTAGACATATTGGAGAGAAAGGTCTTCGAATACTTCATGGTAAAGGTATGGTAGAAGGTATGAGTAATAGTTCTCTGGATTTTGATTTCTATGAAAATTGTGTATGTGGGAAGCAGAATCGGGTGAGTTTCCCCTCTAGTGGTAAGAGGGCGAAACAGATATTAGAGCTTGTGCACAGTGATGTGTTTGGACCTGTGAAGGTTCCATCACTGGGTAAGTCTATGTACTATGTATCATTTATAGATTAATTCTCAAGGAATACATGGATATATTTCCATAAGAATAAATCTAAAGTCTTTGACAAGTTTAAATAATTTAAGGCTTTCGTGGAAAATCAAACAGAGAAGAAGATAAAGGTGTTGAGGACAGATAATGGTGGAGAGTTTTGCAGCAAGAAATTTGAAAAATTCTGTAAGAAGTGTGGTATAGCATAGCAGAAGACTACTCCATATACACTTCAGCAAAATGGAGTTGCATAAAGAATGAACAAGACGTTGATGGAAAGGGCAAGAAGCATGCTCAGTGGTGCTGGGTTAGGACAGGAATTGTGGGCAGAGGCAGTGGATACTGCATGTTACCTGATCAATAGGTCACCTTCATCAACATTGGAGGATAAGACTCCACAAGAGGTATGGACTGGTAGGAAACCCTCCTTTTCACATCTGAGGGTATTTGGATGTGATGCATATGTACATGTTCCAAAGGAGAAATGAACCAAGTTGGATAGTAAATTTGAAAAGTGCATCTTTATTAGGTATAAGGATGGTTTAAAGGGTTATGAGATTTGGAACCCAGTAAGAAGGAAGGTTGTGTACAACCGAGATGTGGTCTTCAAAGAGGTGAAAGATGTTATTAAACATAAAATCCAACCAAAGGAACCCGAGAAGATAGAGTTTGAGCTAAAGGAGGAAGAATCAGACTCTACAACAGATGAGGAATCAAAAGATGAAGAGCCACAAGCTCTGGCTATGAGAAGATCAGTTCGAGAAAGAAGGCAGCCAGAAAGGTATAGTCCATCTGCTTTCTGTTCAAATTTTTCTTTATCTATTATAGATGATGATCCTAGAACTATGAAGGAAGCAGTAGATTCAGAGGATGGAAAACTCTAGAAAGAGGCCATGGCTGATGAAATGGCATCTTTGCACAAAAATGAGGCTTGGGATTTGGTGGGCAGCAAATGGGTGTTCAAGAAGAAGACAAATGCAGAATGAAAAGTGGAGAAATACAAAGCTCAGTTGGTAGCAAAAGGTTATTCCCATGTGCCGGGAATTGATTTTGGTGATATTTTTTCTCCGGTTGCCAAGGTAACTTATATTAGATTACTTTTATCTGTTGTTGTTGCTTTTGATTTTGAGGTAGAACAGATGGATGTCAAGACATCATTTCTTCATGGGGATCTGGAAGAGGAGACCTACATGAAGAAACCTGAAGGCTTTGTGGTGAAGGGTAAGAAAGAACTAGTATGCAAGTTAAAGAAGTCTCTGTATGGGTTAAAACAGTCACCAAGGATGTGGTATCAGAAATTTTTGATACATTTATTATGGGGGACTTGGCTTCACCAAAGCAAAGCAGATCACTGTGTGTATTTTAAATTAATTGGTGACCTTGTTATTTATCTAGTCTTGTATGTGGATGATATGTTGCTGGTTGGAAATGACAAAGAAATTATCCAGGATTTGAAGACCCAATTATCCTCCAAATTCGACATGAAAGATCTTGGTGCTGCAAACTATATTTTGGGCATGGAAATGAAAAGAGATCGGGAAAACATGAAGCTCTAGTTAAACCAGAGGAAGTATGTCGATACAATACTGCAGAGGTTTAATATGCAGGATAGTAAACCAGTGAAGGTTCCTATTCCTGTAGGTGTGAGGTTATCTGTTGAACAGTGTCCCAAG
>APFE031717005.1:44484-55704 GCA_000404065.3 Pinus taeda | reverse complement strand
ATGTGTTTTATGTGTTATGCTCTCACATTGTTTATTTTATGTGTTTTAGAATTCGTATGCAAGTAATTTCTGTACAGGTTAAAACCTACATCCTCTTTGGAGTAGAGCCCATTTTTCTTATAAAACTTCTTCTTCTGATGTTTTTGAGATTTGTTTCTAAAAAATTTATCATCTTCCTTTCCTATCCTTTCTTTGTAAGGTTACTTGGATGAAAAATGACCAACTCTTCCATAGTCAAAGAATTTAAAGGGAAACTTAATTTTATATTTTCTTGAGCCATGCTTTAGTTTCCTGCAAAATTGAGCTAGCTCTTGATCAGATTCACAACTAGATAAATCTTGATGATATTTGTGCTCCTTGGCATTATTGGACACTTTGAACGCTACCTCCTTGGGTTCAGACTTCTCTCTTCCTACTCTCATCTCATAGGTTGTGAGAGTACCAAGCAACTGATCCATCTTGAGATTCTTTAAATCAGCCATTCCTTCAATAGCACAGACTTTGGCATTAAATATCATGGGTAGATATCTTAAGACCTTTTGAAAAACCATATCTTCCTTGACTTCTTCACCAAGTCTTCTAATCATATTGGTTACTTCATGAACTCTAAGGAATTATTATGCTAATCTTTTTTCTTCACTCATTTTTAAGCTTTCAAACCTAATTCTGAAGGTTTGAAGTTTGGCACGCTTGACTTTGTCATCTCCTTCATGACTCTGATTGAGCTTCACCCACACTTCTATTGAAGAAAGTGTAACTAGGTTCGATCTTCATAAATGTAATTTTGATCTTTGTAATTATAAAAGAAAAGAAATGTTATTTTTAAATTATAAAATGAGTTTCTTGCTCATTACATAGGTCCAACACATGTTGAAGTGCTATAGGAAAGTCAAAGAGTAAAATAAAATGTTAAAGAGCTCTTCTTCAGCATATATGTAATGTAAAGGAGTCAACTTAGTGTCTAGATCAGTCCAAGACAAGCACAATCCTCTTGAAGAAGGAAGCAAGAAAAATGATGTAAAAGGAAGTGATGTCAGCCTCAAAGTATATATACATTTCATGTCGACTCACCTATGGAGACACATCTATTCAGAAATACAAGTCGGTTTATTTATGGAGACATAACCATTATATATACCCAAATAGGGTCAACGTAGAAGAACAATTTAGGATCTTGGATATCTCTATAATCCCAGATGAGTACAGACCTCGGACATCCTGCAACTTCGGATAAGACGCAGAGGAACTTCAGATGAGGAGCAGTAACATCTTCATCTCTGGAATCTCAGACAAAATACAATACATGAACCTTGGATGGAGATAGAGATTCAGTGTTTCAATGGAGAAGGGTCATGTCTCAACAGTCTCGGCATAATGATAATAAGAAGAAGCTCAGTGATCCCACAGTGATCCATTCTTGACACACTAGACACATTCATGATTTCAGTAAGATGGCAACCATGGTGTCAATCAATACAAATTCATGATCAATATCTCATAGTAGCTCTCGAGACCTCGTTGACATAAATATAATCTTAGTGCAAGTGCAACAAGGATATAAGTGAAGGAGAAGCTATGGTGTGACAATGATGATCTCGTTATTATGGTAAATTCCTCCATAAAGGTGCAGAAATGATGTTGCAGCAATGAATATCTCGAAAGTGCAGTAGTGATGGCCTCAATGATGCAGTAATGATGATGATCTCAGCGGTGATAAAGAAGAGGATTGGTGTCTTGGTCTTGGAGTGGCATAATATGTCAAGGGTCATGGTCTTGGTATTTGTCAATTAGAGTCTTTACAAGAAGAATTTTGTGCAGGTTTTCCTCTCCAAGAAGGAGAGGTTTTGGCCTTGACAAAAAGCCAACATCTTTTGTTCTTGTCTCTTGTATTTTTGGTAACTATTTGATGAAGTAAGAAATACACATACTAATGATATCAAGAAGAATATTGTGCTAATAAGAAAAATTTAAAATACCTCACAAATAGTTATCATGCTAAGAAGAATCACATTAACTCTAAATGCCATAAATTCTTCAACAATTTCCTTGGCAAACTTATAGTGCATAACCTTTACGAGTTCGTATTGACTAAGGCCAAAGAGAATGGCATTCTTGGCTTTAGTATTATTTCCATACATTTTTTTACCATCTGCATCAGTGGGAGGGACATTAAGGACATCATAATCTACTAGTACAGATCTCCAAACATCTTCTCCTAGACACATAAGATAGGCTTCAATGTAGAAATTTAATGACTAAAAAAAAGAAGTTTCCAACAATCCCAACTCGGTTTTAATTTCACCTTATCACTCTCATTCGGTTAAATTCCCTTTCCCATAAAAATACATTCAACATATAGAATTCTAGAAATGAAATTTTCAGATTAAAACACATGGGGCTGTCAACACATGTTGAAAAAATATATGGACATAACCAGACCAGCAACACACATAAAAATACACACAAATTTTTGGTCAACTTAGACCCAGTCAAAACCCCTTCAATCTTCTCCAGGGAAAACCTATTAGAGACCTCATCAAATTTAAAAATCTTTCAAATTCAAGAAAAATACATTTGCAGACAAAACAAAATAGTAAAATACAACTTATCTCTTTAGCCCAAAACTCCTTGAGAATTGTGCCCACTTTTCCTTGATTTTCGTGCCCACTTGAAGCTGAAAATATGTACTGTACAGATATGATTTTACGGGTTGTACGGATTTTTTTCATTTTTTTTCAAAAACTTCTCTCAAACGGTGTGCAGCTCACAACATTCAATGTTGTTCATATTGTACCTTTTGCTATCTTCTAAACCTTGATTTCCATGCCCAGCTTTGCCCAGAAATCACTCCTTTAGCTTGCTGCAACAAATTTCTCCTTCAAAACTTTTCTCCAACTCTTAGCCTCCTTTCTCCAATCTACTCATGAAGAATGAATGCAATCTCTCTTTTCTTTTCCCCATTATGTTTCCCTAACTGACTTTTGGGAAACCCTAAGATCTAATGGTTGAGATTCATTTAGATCAAGGGATGAGAATAAATGTGCATTTAATTCTCACTTTCTATCTTTTAACTCGCCCATTAAATAAAGTACCCACATTGTACTTTATGTCTAAAGTCACTTTCACTTTATAAAGTCACACTTAGGAAAAGATTTATTTTGGACACCTTTCCTTAGGTAGAGACTAACCCATGGAAAACCACTTGTCCAAGGTACACTAAAAATAAACACTCCCTCTTACTGAGTAATGTGTTTCTCACCACACCCATTTTGTCCCTGAAAAGGACATGCTTGCCTCTTGGCAAGAACTTTGAGAGAACATCAACTACTTGCTCATCTATTAATATATACTCCAGCTTCACTGCCCCCTTCTGAACATAGTCCCCGATGAAATGATATTTGATGTCAATGTGTTTTAACCTGCCATGAAACACTGGATTCCCTATGAGTTTAATGCAACTCTCATTATCACAGTGAATAACCGTCGGTCTCAACTCCTAATCAAATAGGCCATACAACAACTTGCGAAGCCAAATGGCCTCACAACTAGCCTAGCTAGCAGCCATATACGCATCCTCAGAAGAGCTCAAAAAAACTCACTTTTTCTTTTTACTGAACCATGACACAACTATCAAATCCCAATCCAAAGCAACACCTTGAAGTGATTTTCCTGTCATAAGCATAGCCCACCCAATCTGAATTTGTGTAACTTGCCAACCTTACTCCATCTCCCCGCCTATAGTCCAAACCATAGGCAAAGGTGGGCATGGAAATCAAGGTTTAGAAGATAGTAGAAGGTACAGTATGAACAACATTAACGAAAAAAATCCATACAATCTGTACAACAATACGGAAATCCACACAGTACATATTTTCAGCTTCAAGTGGGCACAGAAATCGAGGAAAAATGGGCACGGTTTTGAAGGAGTTTGGGCTGAAGAGTTAAGATGTATTTTTTTGTTTTGTTTTGTTTTCAAATTTATTTTTCCTTAACTTGAAAGATAAACAAATTTGAAGAGCTCTCTAATAGGTTTTCCACAGAGAAGATTGAAGGGGTTTTCCCTGGGTCTAAGATGACCAAAAATCTGTGTATTTGTATGTGTGTTGTTGATCTGGTTATGTCCATATTTATTTTCAGCATGTGTTGACAGTCCCATGTGTTTTAATTTGAAAATTTCATTTCCAGAATTCTATATGTTGAATGTATGTTTATGGGAAAGGTAATTTAATTGAATGGGAGTGATAAGGTGAAATTAAAACCAAGTTGGGATTGCAGATTTCAACTTTCTAGAAGGCATAGTTTGTCCCATCAAACACTGGTATATTGCTTGAGTAAGCATCTTGACTCTCTTTCCTAGGCATAATTCCTTATGGATCTACCATCTAGTAGTTAGACTATTTCTAAAGGAACTTGGCTCTGATACCAATTATTGGAATAAGGAATTATTGGGGGGGTGATTCAGTAATTGTGAAGTTCTTTCAAATTTTAAGTATAAGTCTTTAACTCTTTTCACTATGGTCAGTTACTTGTGAGAGCTTTCATACACAATACAAATGATCAACAAGATAGGGCATGCACATGTGCATACAATCCATCACATGAGCATCATACACATATTGACACAAGTATTTTTACGGGGAAACCCAAAGGGAAAAAACCACCAATATGTTTGTTTTTTTGATTTGAATTAAGCACCTACTTAATTACATCATTTTTTTTGTGACCACCCACTCAGAGGAGGCACCAACCCCCTTAATATAGGAAGCCCCTACTTTCCAAGAGGCACTAACCTCTTATGAATATAGGACGCCACCTGCACTAGCCATTGTTCTACCTTTCATACAATTATCAAACTGAAAATAGGGGGAAATGCATATACTGATAAATACAAATCTAATCCACAACAGTTCTCCTATGAACTGTGCTCCTTGATACTCCCTTAGCTTTAGTCAAGTCCCTCGGAAACACTTTGTCTCAATTTAAACACTTGAGCCATTCACAACCTTTTCGCATACTCAACTTGCACTCTTTAGGTCACTTGACAATATTGTATTCCCCACATTTTCTCTTCATTAATCACTTTTTTTGTTCCCCTATCATACAATGAATGATGTAGTCTCTTTCAGCCATCATTTCACCACTTATGTTTCCCGAGTGTACTTATGCACTTGGTGCTCCTTCTTGTTGTTTCATTTGATACATATTCATTGCAGCCTCATTAACCACTGAGAATGGACTTCATTCTCTCACCCATTTTTGTTGCATTAAGCATGAGGATAGAGACCTGAGTGTTCCCATGTTGACACATAAATCCTCAGTCAACCTGCACACTCCAACAAGGATTTTGTTCTTTCCTTGAATCAATCTCCTACCCCTGAGGGTCTTACCTACATTCAATTCAATGAGGCATGCATGGGAGATCAGAGGTAGATTAATTCAACTTGATATAGGCCCAACACTCTTCTTTGAAAATCATGGTCCTCATCACCCTTGACTTAATGATCTTGTGAGCCACTATATATTCCAGTGACAAACTCTCCTTAATGCATTTACTCTTAGTTGTTGACTCAATCATCCTTCATACACCTTTGTGCTACAATATTGGAGCCCCTCATTTCGTAACTTTTATTTAAGGTGACATTACGAAATCATGAAATTTTGAATGGCCTTTAGCCCCTTTTGCTTTGCTCCTTATTTACACCATAGGACCGGGTGTTGTGACCAACGGCATAGCACTTAGGTGCTAAGCCCTTCAATATTCTTTCAAGGGCCCATCTCATTATGTACTTTCTCTCTGCCCTTGGTTCTTTGGGCTTCCTTGACCAACCACCAACAATCATCGAAAGCCCTTGGTATTGGAACTTTCTCAAATTTCAATTATAGAGGAGTTACAAAATCTCAACCTCTAATATTTCGACCTTCGAGATGACGTCATGTTCTTATCATTAACAACACATGGCATATCCATAGTGGTGACACATGTCACCATGATTTTCCCATTAGGCCACTTAATATTGTTGAATTTGGCTACCATGTGTCCTCCATACATCCATTTCGTGTTGATGTCATCTACAACCATCAACTCCTGAGGGCCAATCAGTTGTTTCCATGTGTCATGTCCGAGGAGAGAGAAAGGTTCCTTGGTTCTTGGTTTTGCAAATGAATTCCTTTTAAATCCCTACTCCCCGCAACCCTCGGCAATGACCAAACTCCAACAACATTGAAATCTCCCTGTATCAGAACTTCTTCAAAGTGCAATTATGAAATCTTCAACCTTTGATATTCCAACCTCCTAAAACTCCGACGTTTCGAGCATCGGCTCCTTGGTATCAGATTGAAAATTTCTCAAATTGCAATTACAGTGAGGTTACGGAGTCTCCAACCTTTGATATTCTGACCTCCTGAAGCTTTGATGTTCTGAGAATTAGCTCCCTAGTATTGGTTTGGAACTTTCTCAAAAAGAAATTATATTGAGGTTATGAAATCTTTGACCTCTGATATTCTGACCTCTTGAAGCTTTGAAGTTCTGAGAGACAGGGTTCTGATATTTGGCCTGCTACCTTGGTTCTAAAATTCAGCCTACTCCTAAGGACTTCAAGATCCTTACTTCGACTATCAATAAATTTTTATCCTGAGATCCATTTATGGACTTCCACATACCATTGGAAATATTTTCCAAAGAACTTTCTAGTGGAGAAGGTTTGATGTAGTCCTTAAGCCCATTTGCTACCTGAAACATGGTTGCAAACTTTCTTCTTGGAGTCTGTTGCTTCTAACCTCAATGCTAGTCTACTTGACATCAATTCCAAAATACCAAGTGTCACCAATCAGACAATGTCAATTGTCCAAAAACATCCTCCTAAATCTGCTATAAATTTCCCTGATATAATCATTCCCCATACATCAAGCACATCAATGATTGTTATGTCCATGGTGATAATATTGTATGGGTAGTTAGCTAAAGCTACTTGCAAGTCCTTAAACACAATTAGGACTTCAATTTTCTTTTAATCCATAGAGAAGATGTTGTGATAAGGCTTTAAAATTCTTAAGTTCAACTAGTCCATCACTTTCTTAGTCATAACATTAGTTGAGGCTCTAGAATCCAGTATACAGTTATGGAGTAAGTGGTCATTGACTTAGAGGGTCAAGAATAAAGGTTGATTACCTTCATTCGTCATGTATCAATTCAAATCCTTTAACTTAATTTATTCATATTTATGGTGCACATCATACTTCCCTTACTGAGATATGTCCAAGGCCTTTGAAAAATGTAGCTCTTTGAGATGCAATATTAAGAAGTTCTAAGAATGGGACATAAATTTTTGCACTATTTATCCATGCCACCCAATCAATTTGTAATCTTGACTGCTAACTCTTACATGCAACCTATTTCTTATTATCATTCTGATATTTGCCTTTCTTTTGATATGTGCAAACTTTACTTCTAACAATTTCTGAATTTTTTCTTGAGATGGAATTTCACCATACATCTGTGTGATAGGATTTTTTTCATCATTGAAATTATTTATCGTGAAATATGAGGGGATCATATCCATGCAACAACTCTTCTTTGAGAAATTTTTATTGATATCATTTATCAATTCACTAGTCCCTTCATCTAGGAGTCTTCTAGTAATGGCACATGAACTTTCTTCATGGAATCCTTCACGAGGTCTACAGAATGGTATAGGTTGATAAACAACATTTGTGGATTCAAGTGGATTGGGAGGCCTTTTCTGATTGGGAGGATTCCTTATTAGCCATGGATTATTATTACCCCGATTGTTGTTATTATTTCTAGGCTGAATATTCTGAGCTTGATTTTGCTCCATTTGAACAAGCCTAGATTGCACGACACTCATTTCTTTAGCATGCTCAATTCTCATTTATTCAATCATTTGATTCAATTTCTTGATTGGATCATGCGCTACCTACTTTGTCTCATTTCCTTTAGCTCTGACCGGACCTCTTTTAAAACCAATAATTTTCAGATTTTTCCCGATGCCTTCTTTCCTTTTCCAATTCTAAATCTATGGATTGAGCAACAGCCAAATTGGTTGGTTTAGCTTATCTCATAATAAGTATTAACACAAAAATATTTGAGATATTGTTCTAATAATGACTTTCCAATTGGCATATAGCCTTGATTCATATCCTTGATAATTCCATTGAATATTTGGTTGAATTCTTCAACTGTTTCATTTTATTTTTTCTTAATACAGTTGAAAACTTTAAATAAGTACCTTCCTTCTCTCTTATCCACATATTTATCCTTAAATGCATTGAAGATGGCTTGAAAATAATCGTAAGAGTTATCAAGCTTATCTAAGAACTACTGCAATGCATCATCTTCTAGCGAGAGAACAAAGATATTAATCTTAACATCTTCATGTTTGTATGTAACTCCTTTATCATGTTTAACTAGGAAGGCTATGAACTTTCTGAGATGGGCTTCCACATTGATCACATTGTTCCCCTAAAACATAGTTATCTCATCTAGGCTAGAATCTAGAAGATCATGAAGATATCCCCACACATTGGCAAAGTTTCCAGGAGAAAAAAAATCCATGATGGGTTGATTAATGGGATCAAGGAAGAGTAAGTGGATTTCAGAGAGGGCTTCCTATCTGAGAAAGATGAGTTGTCTACTAGAAGAAACCTAGTTTAGATAAACTCTAAGAGCCTTGTGAGGATTGGGAGTGTGTTTCATTAAGGTGCCAAGATACCTTCTAGTATAGGCCCTTGTTAATGGATGAATAAGTGGAGTCACCACCCAAACAGGAAACTAACCCAAATGTCCAAGTGTAGATAGAAACTAGAGGATGTTGTGACGATGAATATGAGACGATTGAGAAGACAGAGGTCAAAGCACCAAAATGTGGTGTTTTCGGCTTAAATGAAAACATGAAAGATGAAGGATGAAGATGAAATATTGAAAAACTGTCATTGTAGTATAGTGGTGAGTATACCCTCCTGTCACGTGGGTGACCCAAGTTTGATCCTCGACAATGGTGCCAAAAAAAAATTCGCTCAAATTGTACATGAAAGATGTAACAATGATCAGGGCAAGGGTTGCCACTCTGATCCCGTCCCTCTTTTTCTAGTTCTCTCCCAACAACAGCCTATGGGTGGTAGTCCCTATGAGATGTGATAATGACAAGACCTGTCGGGAACTGACAAGTCTAGGAGATGAAACTGAATGGCCTAGCAACTTGGTTAATTTAGCAATTTTAATGATTTGATTAGATTATCTTGGAACACCAATGTCTTAAATGGAGTCTAATTACTTTCTTATAATGAATTATCTACCAACCCACCAGATGAACAATTGTTGCTTTAGGATGCTTCACTATCCTATATGAAATGTAACACTTAAAATCTAAGTAAAATGCAAGATCATGATTAATTTTTAGATATCTAACTAGATGAATCCTTTCCCTTAGCTATTTTGAAACTAGTCTCTAGAGTAGGTTGTGAAGAGAATCCCAGGGAAATATAGGAATGGTTATATTAATGATACCCCCCTTTGAAATCTAACCACCCGATGTCTTCGGCGGTGTAGATATTGTGTATCTAATGACTGATGGGTCACTGTGTTAACCACTAAAGAGGGTCTAGACTTCACAAACTAGATGAGAAAGGCATCCCTAGAATTTTTCAACCAAGCTTATGATTCGAGGTAAGTTAATTAGTGCAAGGCTAATCCTGGGATGCAAATGCAAGATGAGAAATTACTTTTAGTGAGATTTGTTAAATTTCTTAAGCAATTATCTACAAATTACAACAATATTAAACTTAAAAAAATGAAGTACTTAATCAATGTGTAATGACAATATTCACTAAAAAGGGAAAAGCTCAATGAAACAAGATTGAAGGCACTAAGGATACCAATAGACAATTTCTCATGAAATAAGCAAATTCAATGCTTCTCTCAACAATGCTAGAATTCCAATCAACAATAGAGTTCCAATGTGTCAATTATATATACAATAGAGAGAGAGAGAGAGCTTAGAAATTCATTTTATATTACCACAAGAATATTCTTATCATGATTATGACTATCAATTAAATTCTTTTAGGGGTGACTTGATTAGAAAGAATATAAAATTTGATATGAAACTACTCGCAGTACACAAATGTTAGTATGCTTATTACCAAAATAGATCCACAAGAAAACCAATAGACATATAGACACTTATCTAATTATCCACATCCTTAGCAATGACTAGTAGATATTTCAATGATAGAAAGAGAGTGTTCATCCACAATGTTATTTCTTAGAGAAATTTATCCAATCTTATCAATTTAATTAGCCTTTTGGAGCACTTGTGAGGAAGCCACAACAAATATACCAAATTATTCTTGAAGCACTTGTATGTAAATTGCAAAGATGCCAAAAGATGAATGCAAAATGTTGATGCAAAAAATGACAAGACACTAATGAACCTTTGACCAAATTCTAAGCCCAATTCACTTCAAAAATGAATGCTCAGGAATTAGATTTGTTCCATAGTTACTTTTAGAGCCTCTAATGAAATTTATTATTGTAGAAAATCTAATGTAGGTTAACATGATAATGCAATATAAATCAAAGTAGAATACTATAACCTACTTCTACTATCAATTTACGAAAGCTTAAAGATCAAGATGAACAATATAACTAGAAGAAGAAGAATCAATGCACAATACACATGAAAATACTTTGGGGAAATCCTCAGCTCTAAAAACCCCACTATCTGTATTATCATACAAGGTGGAAATATATAGGAATTATACAAAGCCTTAGCTCTCACAGCTAGCCAGCTCTTAATACAATCCTCATAGATTCTCACAGGAATTCTTGGATGCTCTCTAGCCTTCCCCTCTGCCCTCTAAGCTCCTATTTCCTTGCGTTGTTCCTCTGGAATGATCCTCACCTCACCAAGTGGAACACTTCTGATCTCACACACTGTCAGAACTGCGCAATCCTCAAGGAATGATTCCTTGACTGCATGCATGAGTTTCCTTTATAAGAAAACACATGAAACTAATAGTACATTGTCCTTGACTTTAATCTCAACTAGGTCTTTCTCAGAATAAACATTCATGAGTTTCTGATGAGGGAATCTTCAGTTAACTGGAGTACACTAGTTGAGTGCATGCATGCATCAACTGACTGTTAACTCACCATTAGTTCCTCAAACAGTTTGGAACTAATTTAACTGGACTTAACTCAGT
>APFE031717005.1:9417-44464 GCA_000404065.3 Pinus taeda | reverse complement strand
CCAAGTAGTTGTTAAGACTAAATTTGATTTAAATTCACAATTTAATTCAAGGACAAATTAAATTGGAATATTCTTGTTTCCATATTTCAACACTTCCTCTCAACAAGAAAGGGATTATCTTCCACCCCAATCCTATCTCTATGGAACTCGAATTTACACTTTGACAATGCCTTTGTCAAAATGTCAGCATCTTTCTCCTCTATCAAAATATATTGTAGTAACATGATCCTCCCATCATTAGCAGCTTTCTTTACCTTGTAAAGCCAACAGGAAATCACAACTGACTTGTTCTCTGGTCTCAGAACCACGTCCCAAACACTATTACGAACTATGGATTCATACTCCTCCACCATAGCATCAACCCAAATCGGCTGCTGCATTGCTTCCTCAAAGGAATATGGCTCGGCCTCAACACATTCCCCAGCAAGGGCCATGTATCTAGTGTACCTCTCAGGTGACCTCCTCTGTTTGCACTAAGAAAATGGTGCTTCCACATTCTCTCTCGCATCCTCCAAAAATCTGTCAGCTTCTATTGTGTGCTTTCATCCATCTCTGGAAGACTCTGCTTGAGTGGATTCCTCCACTCCTGAAACCTCTGCATGCGGCTACTATACATCAATCTGAGGCTCCTTATCCTTAGGAACTAATAGTTCCTCCACAGCCTATAGTTGGATATCTCAAGGGAAACTCACATGGCCTTCTACTCATCAAACTTGATATCTCTGTGAACCATTGTCCTCTGACTGGTAGGCAAGTACACTCGATAGTTTTTAGGTGTATCAGTGTACCCCACAAATATCCCCAACTCTGTTGTCGGCTCAAGCTTCCTCCGTGCATCCTTTGTCACATGGCAATATGTCGATGAGCTAAAGATCCTGAAGTGACCCACATCTGGTCTCTTACTGGAGAAAGCTTCCTCTAGTGTCTTCATCCCAAGTGTGTGATGCAGGCTTCTATTCTACAAATAGACCGATGTGTTGCATGCCTCAGCCCACAAGTGAAGTGGTAGGCCTTGGTCATGCAGCATTGCCTGTGTTTCCCCTACAATAGTTATGTTCTTCCTCTCAGCCACCCCATTCTATTGTGGGTTATGAGGTGCCGTCAATTCTCATTTAATTCCTTCCGCTACACAGAAGTCCTTAAACTCTTTATAGACATATTCTCCACCGTTATCGCTTCTCAAGGCCTTGATCTTCTTCCCTGACTCTTTCTCGACCAAATATTTGAACTCACAAAACTTTGTGAAAGTTTGGTCCTTCTTCTGCATGAAATAAATCTAGCATTTATGAGAATATTCATCAATGAAAATCACAAAATACCTTTGCTTTGTTGTGGATGCCATCGAGAATGGTCCACACACATCAGTATGAACTCACTCTAAGATAGCCTTTGCTCAATTGTCTCGATCATGAAAGGAAGACTTGGTGTAATTTCCCAAGGTACAACCTTTGCATGTGTCAACTTGCTCAAGTTTACCATTGGGATGTCCTATAGATATCTGTTGCATTATCTTCAAAGCCCCATGATGCAAATGGCCCAACCACTTGTGCCACAACTTGCCAATGTCTTGGCTTTGCACCAATTCTTCTTTAGTACTCAATGTTGCACAATCATCTACCTCTAGTTTATAGAGATTCTTTACCTGAATCCCTATCCTCTTGGTATGACCCATGGCTATGTGTCTTAGGAACACCTTTCCTTTACTAAAGACAAAATCGTAGCCTTTGTCCTCCAACATCGCGCCTGATACCAAGTTCTTCTTCAGTCCAAGCACATACTTCACATCTGTCAAGGTGATAGGAGCTCCATGCTCCCTCTGAAAAGAAATCGTGCCCACCCCTGAAACACTATACCTTCCATTGTCATCCATCTCTATGCGTATCTTGAGGTCTTTCTCCTCCAAGGCACTAATTAAATTTTTATCACTAGTCATGTGGAATGAGGCTCCACTGTCAAGATACCAAACACAACCCATCATCGATGACACCATGCATGTGATGAGGGTAAATTCAATTTCAAACCAAGAGGCTAATGCCTCACCTTCCGATCCTTCCGAGGATCCCTTCTTGGACTTCTTCAATGGGCATTTAGTCACATAATGTCCCATATCATGAAAATTAAATCATCTAACTTTAGACATGTCACCCTTCTTCCCTCCATGAGAAGAATTCAGTTTGGAATGGGAAACCTTCCCCTTCCCTTTCCTTGCCTTACTTGCTAAGGCCATATTTTCTTCATCATCATCCTTAGATGAAGAACCATCTCGTGCGCTCCTCCTGATCTCCTCCTGCATAAGATCTGACCACAGCCGTTCCCAATCCGACAGTTTCTCCCTTCCATTCACAAAGTCCTGGTAGCTATTCCAACTCTTTGGAAGGCCAGGGAGAGTGAGGCTCACCATATCATCATTGGCAGTAGTTATTCCCACACTTCCAAGCTCATATTTGCAGGTGGTGAGCTTGTTCAGATATGTGGAAATAGTATCACCCTTCTCCATCTTGATTCTTCAAAGCTTATCCTTGAGCACCAATTTCCACTGGTTACTACTATTCTGGTAGAGGTCCTTCAATGTCTTCCACATTGAAAATGGAGTATCCTTTCCATGGAGACTCAAGACAATATGGTCTTGAACTCCCTCAAGGATGAATTGTCTCACCTTTGCCACACACTTCTTCCACTTAGCAAACTCTTGTGCATTAGTTGAAGCTAGCTTTTGGATTTACTGATCAATCAATTCCTTCAAGCCATTGTCTTCTAATACGGCCTCCATTCTATCTTTCCATGCTATGTAATTCGAGCTACCTTCCAAGGCATACTCGAGTCTCAAGACATAGAAAGCCATTGGCCAACCTTGAAGTATGATATGAATTCGATTTGCACCTACAACCTTGAACTTCAAAATTTGAATTCTCTTCTCAGTATACTATTCATGGCTCCGATACCATGTAGAAAATTTCTACAAATCTAGCTCCGATACCATGTAGAAAATTTCTACAAATCCAGCTCCGATACCATTTAGAAAATATGATGTAGGTTAACCCGATAATGCAATATAAATCAAAGCAGAATACTATAACCTACTTCTAATATCAATTTGCGGAAGCTTAAAGATCGAGTTGAACAATATAACCAGAAGAAGAAGAAGAATCAATGCACAATACACATGAAAATACTTTGGTGAAAGCCTCAATTAAAAACCCCACTATCTATATTCTCATACAAGGTGGAAATACATAGGAATTATACAAAGCCTTATCTTTCATAGCTAGCCAACTCTCAGTACAATTCTCACAGATGCTCACAGGAAATCTTGACTGCTCTCCAGCCTTCCTCTATGCCCTACAAGCTCCTATTTCCTTGCGTTGTTCCTCTGGGATGATTCTCACCTCACCAAGTGGAACACTTTTGATCTCACACACTGTTAGAACTACGCAATCCTCAAGGAATGATTCCTTGACTGCATGAATGGGTTTTCTTTATGAGGGAATCTTTAGTTAACTAGAGTGCACTAGTTGAGTGCATGCATGAGTTTCTAATGAGGGAATCTTCAGTTAACTAGAGTGCACTAGTTGAGTGCATGCATGCATCAATTGACTGTTAACTCACCATTAGTTCCTCAAATAGTTTGGAACTAATTTAACTGGACTTAACTCAGTAAACTGAGTTAACTAATTACAACTCAAATACTCAATCTTATCTCCTTAATTTAAGGAAACTCTTGCATGACTCCAAAAAAAGACTTCTAACTTGAATTTCTCCAACTAATTAATTCAAAATGAATTAATTAATTATTTCCAAGTAGCTATTAAGACTAAATTTGATTTTAATTCACAATTTAATTCAAGGACAAATTAAAGTGGAATATTCTTGTTGCCATATTTCAACAATTATTATTGTAACCTTATATTTAGAGGTCTGCAAATTTATATCAGACTTTGAAACTATTATATCATCCCTTCGAAAATGATGCAATATGTCAAAAATGAGCTAGAGAATTGAAGAAAAAGACCTAGTGATTGTCAATTGGTTTGGTGACCACTATTATGCAAATATCAGAATTCTAACATTCATATCAGACCTTAAATGCACATATATCAAACCTATGTCAACTTAGAAAATTAATGATTCGGACCTCCAAAAAGTCAACAAGGTGCCAAACAATTAATGCCAAATGAGCTGGAATGATTAGTTAATGAAATTAAGTGATTGTTTGATGATTTTTGTTGTTATAATGTATTTTTATGAGCTTTATAGGACTGAATGAATGGATATAGAAAAACATAGAAGAAAATGAGGGATAGAGAAGCAAACCAAGTAGACAAAGGGGCTAATTGAGGGCTAGAAGACTTGGTGATGAATTCCACTTCCTGCAACCACAATGTTAGCAAGGACTGCAACACAAGATGTTAGTCCACTAAAACAATGAAGAAATAATAGATGACTGAATATAGGGCTAGGGCAAGACTACAATGCTAGGAAAGCCCCAACACTAGGGATAGAAGAGGCAAATATGGGGCTACAAGGCAAAAGAAGGGAAATGATTGAGGCCATAATGCCTAGAAAGACTTGAATGTGGGAAACAAGACCAAATAGGGACTGCACTAAAGAGGAGGAACCCACTAGGGTTGATGCAAGGCTATAAGAAGTTACTAAAGGGTTGTGACACTCCTGGAAGGCAAAAAGGGGAGTCACAAGGAAGAGAGGGGGGGGGGATATAGGAAATCCCTTTGAGGCTTATGGCTAGGCAGAAAGAGGCCAGCAACTAGGCATGTATGCCTCAAAAAGATTTAGAACCCCTACAAGCACAAAAATATCCACAAAATGTTGAAATTTTCTCCCTTGAAGGCCAACATCCTCCTTTATGGTTGTACATTGAGCTTGGATGAAGCTTGGAGGTTAGATATTACCTTTCTAGGCCTATATTTGCATTAAAACCCCAACGATTTTCCTTGAGAATTTAAAAATTCACCTATACAAATGAATGAAAAAATTCCAAAACCACAAATATATATAAAAAAGTTCAAAACCTCAAAAACCCCTAATGCTACAAAATGAATAAGGGTTAGAAAATAATTTTACAAAATATTTACAAAATAAAATTATTAGCTCTCATTAGCAAATAAATTATTTGCAGCCCAAGATCAAAATAAAAAATTGGAGATTTTTTTAAATAAATTGCATGGATGAATAATTTCGAAAGGTAGACCATCCAAAACCCTTCTACAAAATAATTCACCACAACGATATCTTAGAACCCAAGCAAGGTCGTCTCTTCCTCATAGTCTGTGAACTTGGAGCCCAAGGGCTAGCGTACCTATAAATCTCTATGAACTCTCAAAATAAATTTTTAATTCATATAGTGAATCAGATCACCTAAGATAACTTGTACTAATATAATGTTCTTATCACCGACAAATGAAATAACAGTAAAAAATTTAGCACAATATAGGATAAACACAATTAACACATACCATAGAGTAATAGATAGAAGAACACCATGAACTAAACTGCAATTTTTTCTATAATGTTAAAAAAATGTTCCCAGCAGAGCAACAACTCAGTACAAGTGTTACAAAACTACCTCATCCAAACATGGGAAATAGAAGCTAAATGTCTTCCTTATATAGAGAAAACCC
The DNA here is from genome assembly GCA_000404065.3 of Pinus taeda. Taxonomy (NCBI): domain Eukaryota; kingdom Viridiplantae; phylum Streptophyta; class Pinopsida; order Pinales; family Pinaceae; genus Pinus; species Pinus taeda. The sequence goes on along the minus strand of APFE031717005.1, from coordinate 38,828 downwards.
CTCTAAGTGGAAAATAATGGTCAGTTGGCTTAATTCTCATCAAACTAATCCTGACTATCGAAAATAAATTGATCATCTCTTAATCTCCATCGTCAAATTTTTATTTTGAAGGAAAATTTCTAATTTCTCTTAAAAGCCATTTTTTATCAATCCAAAAATTAATATGTTGGATTAATTCCCTAAAAAAATTGACTTTGACTTAACCACCAAGGTCCAATGGCTCAAATTTTCTTAAAATATCATTTTTTTCTTGGTGGGGGGCCTCCTTTGACCCGTGAATTTTTTATTATTTGCCACTTAGAGAGAAATTAATTTCTTTATAATTATTTTTTGACTCAAAATTAGTTAATTTTTTGACTTAGGATTTTTATTTAGTTTAGCCATAAAAATTAATTAATTGACCATAGAGGGGATTAATGATTTTTTGCACCCTCAAATATTTCAGCCATGGTTTCTGATTGTGAGGGACCATGCACAAAAATATTTTTATATCAAAATAATTACAAATTCAACCCTTGAAAGGGGAAAACACCTTTAGACATAAACCCTCAATAATTTACCCAAATTTGTGATACAGTATGATCTAATATGAAACCAAGTGTGTTTATAATAAAATAATTTATCCATGGTGTCTGACTGCGAGGGACCATGCTAAAATTATTCCTACACGCACTTTTACATCAGACTCAATAAACACTATGACTCACCTAAGACCTTGTCAACAAATTCCACCCTATATTTATGGTTTAAGCTAGAAGAAAAACTTTGTCGATTAGGTGTGCTTACAAACACACATAATTCGGGGAGGTTAAAAATCTTCCTAGGATGAAATTATTTGCCAAAATCAAAGGCTTAGCTAGGTCTTATTACATAATTAAGTGTCCATACTAGCATCATTTAACATAGACTTGTTGAAATTAGGTTTACATTGACAACTTCATGTTGAATGATGACTTTGATCTTTGAAAAAAATATCGATTTTCTTTCACATTGCTTCCTTAGACAGTTGACAAAAGTGTGGATAAAAGTGTCCACACTCATTGCATCCAAAGAATTTAATTTTGGACATGACTTTCTTCTTGGACTTTCCAAACTTTCATTTCCTTAATTTCTTGGTTCTTGCAATGAAGGCTTGATACCTTTCATTTGATTCAGTATCATCCTTTGCCTTGATCCTTGATTCTTCCAAGATACATTGAGCCCACAATTCATAAAAAAGGTATAGTATCTTTGTTTGAGTAGATTCTAGTTGCAAAACTACTCCAATCAGGTGGCAAAGCATTTAGTACACAAAGAATCATTTTAGAATCAAAAGTAGTCTCCTCAATCCCTTGCAACTAATCTCTTATTTGAGATATCTTCATCATATAGGTGGCCATGTCTTCATTCTTATATTTCCTTATTCTATATAGTTGATTCCTCAAGGAAATATTTTTCCCTTGTGTACTTACAGAGTACATCTTCACCAACTTATCTTACATAGCCTTTGATGTTTTCAACTCAGCAACAAATGGAAATAAATGATCTTTAATTGATTTAACAATGATCCTTTGTACCCTTAATTCTCCCTTATTTCACTTTTCTAACTCTTTAGTCTTCTTTTTTTATGGTACAACTACTTATCCTAGACATACTCCATGACTTCATTATCTTTGAGTGCCAAATAAATCCTCATCTCCCATGCTAGGATTTTTTTTGATCCAACGAGCCTTTTTATTTCCTTGAAAAATATACCAATGTTCTTTGTAGATTGAGACATAGAAGACAATATACTACTTACTTTTCAACCAAGAGTCCTCCTTCTAGATGATATCTCCAACTATCTTGATGTTTTTCAAGACCTCTAATGGGACTTCAAAGATGTCCTAAAAAGATGTCTTCTAGGATGCCTTCAACAATGATGTCTTCAAACAATTTCAAAGAGTGAATGATGATATCAAGATCCCTTGATGATTCTTCTTCTTCAAGATGATGCACTAGAGAATCTTCAACAAATATTTATCATTCCTTCCTTGAATGAGACCTTGATGATGATGTCTTCTTCAACAAAATCTTGATGTGGAAACCCTTGTTTTAGATAAATGGGTCTTCTTCTTCTTTCCTTATGTCCTTCTGCAAATGATTCCCCTTAACAAGCAACCTCTTCTTTGTGTCCTTATAGCTTCCTTCTCTTGTTCACTTTAGATATGATATTATGTTGGAGAAAGTAATATGGAAGTTATTAATTCAATTTTCTCCTTAACCTTAATAATTTCTTATGAACTTGATTTATCTTATTGTGTTTCTTTATTAGATATTTCTATCAAAAACTTATCAGGAGAAAAAATAGTAAAGATAATGGACACATAAATTAGGCTCCAAGCCAAGGAAAACCCCTTCAAGGAGAAAACCCTAAAAATATCTTCTTCTTATATATTCTGCTTCAAATGAGAAAACCAAGGCCCAAACCTTAGACCAATTCCTCCTCCAAGAGCCAAATTAGCTCTCCAAGAAGCCCTTCCAATTAGGTCAAAGATCAACCAAAAACAACAAGGATCAATTATGCTCCAACAATCATCCAGCTTCAACTTTAGCCACCAGCTTTGATTTGCAACTTTGGCCCTGTAGCAGCAACAGAAACCCTAATGCCTTCACACGTGTGAGAGGAAAATAGCCCAAAACAAATCTTTTTTCTTTTCCTTGACATTTTCTTTCCTTCTAGACATTCAAACTTGCTTCAGATCGAACTTATTGATAAGAGACATCAAATTGGTGATCAAATGAGGTAGATGTTGCTTCTATTTATACACATTTAAGGGGTTCAAGTTCTTTATTTTAGGTTGACTTGTCATTTCTCGGGCCGACTTGTGGTTGGAGGTTTCTAGGACTTTCTAGACTCAAAATCAATATCTTTTACATTTTACATCTTTCCTGATAGGGTCTTATACAAATGATAATGACTCTCTTGACTTAAGAAAAATATTATTTTGACATGACAAACCTTAGAAGCATAAAGAACATGTTTTAACTAGATGACCATCAAAATTGGGCATGAAACCCATGCTCAAAAATAATATTGTATTTCTTCTTTTTCTTGTAAAATAAAATATACATAATTATTTGAGTACATTGACAATTATGAAGACCAAAACTAATCACATTTTCCAGCATATTTAGACCCTACAACTCCATTTTTGATCTATTTAACTAAAACTAAGGGATAATTGCTTATCTACTAGTTGTGCATGCTCAAGGAACCACACTTAGTATGCATTGGTCCTCTTTACGATAATATTATTTAATTATAATGAATTCAAACAAAGTAATACAACTGATTAAAAGTTGAAATTTCATTTGCTTAGAATTATTTGATTGTTATTTCATTCTCTCTCCTCTCGTTGTCTTGTAATTACTAGTGCAGTTATTTTATCGCAACTAGATCTTAATTTTGTGCTTAAAATATAACATGGTATTAAATAATTTAGGGATTTTGTGAGAAATATACTCATATTATTGTGATTCAACAAGGATTAAATGGTAAAATATGATGAGCTATCTTGTTATTAATGTAATTCACACTCCATTCAACTACATTGATTAGAATCTTATGGTCCTACTTATACTACATAGTAAGTCACTTCACAAAATCACTATGCGGACTAAAATTGAACCCAATTTAGCCATAGAGAAGGAAAATTACTTCAACAGAATAGATGAGGCCTATGGTATCTCGTGCTTTTCCATTTCTCGAAACTCATACTTTCTTCTTAATATTTTTACAACTCCTAACGAAGTATGGACTAAGTTGGAAGGTTTAGTTTACAAGCTAGATAAGCTGAGAGGAAATTAGCTAGAAAATGAGAACATAGATTTGATCACAAGAAAATTTAAGGCCCTACAAGACTTCTTGTCTAGGTTCAATACTTTGCTTCATAAAGTAAAAACTTTTGGCATTGATATAATGGAGGAACAATTTATTCTTTCATTATTTAAAAGCTAGGACAAGAGTATTAAGTATTTGTTTCTTCTTTCCCACTACAAAATTTTGAATGTCTATATAATGGAATATTCCCTCTATGAATGACTTCATAGAATCATTGATTCATGAGAAAAATAGGATCATTTATATGGGGGCTCTAAACTCCTCCAAGGCACATGCACTTGTATTGCAAGATAGTAGTAAGAATAAAAAGTAGAAAAATAAGTGTAAGAAGGAGCTAGATCATAAGAAAGAAGGAAAAACAAATCCCATTGATGAGAGTTTGAATTTCAAGGGAATAATGTCCAAGTGCGAGAGAAAAAATTACACATATTATAGCAAAGGATTTCATCCAAAGAGTAATAATGATCACCAGTATTGCAGCAAGAATGTTGCAATTCCTGGGGCTACCAACTTTACTTTATCAACCCGGGGTTCGTACAAACTTGGAGGTGACAATTTTGTATATATAAGCAAATTTGATGGCTCCACTCTTTGTCACTAATAAGCTAGTGATAGACCACTATGGTTTCTCAAACCAGCCTTCTATTGATTCAGAAGAAGCTTGATTACCAATGAGGAAAAGAGAAATTTACACTAACTAAAATATTGTCTACTGTAGTAAGGAAAAAATGAGATCAAATGCTTAAACACACCACTCATCTACTAATTTCTAAGAGGCTTTGCTTTAAAATAATGCTAAGTTAACATGTGTGTAATCCTGCTGACCTAGTAATGCAACCTGAAATAACCAAACACTCTACTGTTGTGCATGTTGTTGTACCTTTGAGTTGATAATGGTCAGCTATCAAGCCAGAGCATCTAAGATAATTGTTTTGGGGTTTTTGTTTTAATTTGGAGGACCAATGAATGAAACAGATATAACAATGTAATGCCTAACCTTTTTAATAATATTAATCCCAAAGCAGAGGGCTACTATAAAATTTCACACAGTGATAAAGCTTGAATAATGGTGAGCAGAAACAAAAAATAATATGATCATCACAAGTTTCAGACAGAAAATTGTGTAATCATAAGTGTGAAAACCTCTGACCAATGTTTAAAAGGTTCAAGAGAATATGCTTATGCTTACAACAAGATGTTGATGATTTATTGATTCAGAGGGAACTAATTAAACAGACAGTCTATTAATCCATTGCCTTTAAACATCATCACTTTAGAAGCTTATAGGAATAGGTTGAGACACAATTATTACTACGTAGGTATTTCTATAAGACATAAGAATATGAAGAAAAACATAATGTGTAACACTAGAAAAACTTACAGGAAACAAAAATTGTGCAAAACAAAATTTAGAATCCTTTGCTTTGTATTAAGGGTCCAGAAAAGCTCAGTATATCAAGCATTTTAAAATGCTTCATCAAGAGTGTAACTCTCTTTCAATGGTCAACCTAGTTCAATAGTGAACTTGGTTCAATGATGAACTTGGTTCAATGATGAACAATGAACCCATAATAACTTGTAAGAAGAGTTATTTATAAAACAGTAGAACTAAGAAAATATCCTAAATTGTTTTTACAAAAATAGATTTATTCAAGGAAAAGGAAATATCTTCATGCAAGAAGGTAGAGACAGCTATTGAATTGCTTGCTTGTTGTCCATGTTATTTAGGTTTTGCTGGCTTTGGTCTTTGATATTTTGCCATTTAAGTTGCTTGGCTATTTGGTCTTCATTCTAGATGTCATATTTACATATGACCTTTCATCTGATACACTTTCATATGATACTCTTTGACTTTGTTGACCTGTTAATAACCTTTACTGTGCTTTTTACTTTTACTGTACATTTCAAGTTTTTACTATGTATTGCAATAGTAAATCATTTAGTTTTTTCATGTCTCAATATTAGGTTGTTGGATATTGATCATATTTCTGTATATTTCATCTATTTGTCTTTTAACTGTATGTCTTTATCTTCCTCCTCTGTTTAAACTTTTACTGTGCAATTTGTCTGTTTTAACATTTAATGTGTAAAATGACTTCTTTCTGCTTTGTCTCTGGTTTAAACTTGATCTTCTATTTGTACTCAAACTTCTGATAAATGAAGCCTTTTGAATAGATTTCCTAAGAATATTGGAGTAAACAGGTTTTTAACTAGTGTCAAAACTGTTTATCCAGTCTCCTGGTCTTCTGCTAATCACCTACAAAATACAACAATTTATTAAGAAAAACACGGGTTGATAGGGAGGGCCACACTGGTTTCATTTGAGTTGAAAGGTATGTGGATGGAGTCTGGCTCATTTTTGGGAGGTAAACAGTGGTGAAATCAATTGCAGAGGCGTAAGGTGGCGCAGGCAGGGTTATAGGGTTTTACTATGTAAATGGGCGAAAAGAGCGAAAGTGAGGGGTTTGGCGTTTAAATGGTTAACTTTTAAAATTTGGAATGGAAGGGTTAAGTGAATAGTGGATGGTTTTGTCCTATGTGGGGAATGGTTTCGGAGGCTCATCACACCGCTTTTGGCCATGGGGTGGTTTTTCTCCGAGGGCACGTGAGTTAACATGGGAATGACACGTAACCACAAGGGGCTCGAGCAAAACCACGAATCTCGCATGCTCTCAAGTGGGTAAAGGTCGGAGATCGAGAGTGCGTGACATTGTTGTGGGTCGTTGGATCTAGAAGCGGATGATCTGATGGCTATCGTGCATTCGATATGCACAGAGGGAAGAGGCACTAATATTAGTGAGGCCCAGGGAATAATTACAAAGTATGGGTATGGCAGAGTTAACTTTATAAAGAAGAGGGCGGAATAAAGACTTAGATCAAGGGGTTTTTATGGGTTTTAGGGAATCTAAAAGGGGAAAATGATTTTTTCAAAGGGAAATGGGTTTCACACTAGGAAAAAGCGGTTTTTGGGTAGGAGAATGAGTTTGAAGGGTAAATTGCTAGGAAAATGTGTGAAACCAAAGGGCTAAGGTGAAAATGAAGGGAAAAGGGTATTTTCTTAGGAAATGATGGGATAATGAGGAGATTAGTAAGTATGTAGTGGGGGGTGAAATGAAATGAGGGGAAGTTAACCAAATCAACTTGTGAAGATCTTTTCACCTTCATAACTACTCCTACACACTGCAACACATGATCAAGCATGAAAAATGTGCTTATACCTCAATCAACTTTGTACTTCTGCAACCTTTCTTCTACCTACCCTTTACTTACCCTAACCTTTTTTTCTCACTTAATTGGGTGCATTTAGGCTAGCAGACCGTTTATTTCCTTTTTCTTTTGAAAATAAAACTATCTAATTCTAACCTTATAACATCCAAGGGCTCACATTAAACTAATGAGCTCCTCATTATTCTCTACCTAACTGCTGATCTGCCAAGATTAAAAAGTTTGGCTAGATCTTTATTCTCTAACTATAAACATGAAATTTAAAGCATGAACTAGTCAAGATTAAACTATTTGACTATATGGGTTGTGGCATTTATGACAAGCTGCACACAATCATTATTTTGCATAATAAAGTAAAAAGTATGGCACTTGGACTTGCATACTTTCAGAGTTTATTGCTTTTTGTTTTTCTCTCTAATCTAACATTTTATTTTTGCCTTCATTTTTTAGGGCATCTATTCTAACATTTTCTTTGATATGGACATGTTATCAAAATATTTCCTAACATTTTTTATTCAATATCTTTTTGTCCATATCCTAGCTTAACATTTTTTGAAAAATATTTTTTTTTTTGACTAATTGATTCTAACTTACCAAAACCAAAAAATGCTACAAAATTGGCTCCTACTAGGGACTGCTTTCTCCTGTAGAGTGCAGAGAATCTACAAATCCATGTGCCTTCTCCTCAGGGTATGGAGTATTTTGTTGTAAAAAATCACACTGACAACTTGAAAAGTAAAAGAAATGAGAGTTTTTACAATGGTACTAATGAAATCTACTTCAACTTCTCAGTATTGGATGTAATGTTTGAGAAACCTTCCATTTACAAGATAAGTGGAATATAGCCCCTCAAGATTTTGTAGCACAAAAGTGTTGTTTCCCTTTACTTCAGCAATTGCTAAATATCCCAACTACGGGTTGTCAAACTTGCCATGTTTTCCCTTTTATTCTCTCCTTGAATCCCATCTTAGAACTAGATCACCTTCCATGAAGTCCCTTTCCCTGGTTGTTCTATCAAACAGGCTTTTCATCTTATTCTGATACTTTTTCAATTTGTATTGAACTTCATCTCTTTTTTCATTTAGTCCAATAATTTGATTTATTCTCCTTGAAAAATCATCAAGTTCATCTGTTGAATCTTATAGGAATTTTAAAACAGGGGAGACCAAATTGGTAGGGAATATTGCATCTTTCCCATAAACTAACTGGAAAGGAGATTTTCTAGTAGATCTCTTTGGAGTAATTTTGTTTTCCCATACTGCATAAATTAAATGAGAGTCTCAGCTCTTTTTGTGATCTACTAGAGTCTTTTTTATTACCTTTACCAGAGTTTTATTAGAGGATTCTACAAGGCCATTACCTTGTGGGTAATATAGAGTAGAATGATGTAACAGAATCTGATATTTCTAGAAAAACTCATCATTTTAACAACTAGAAAAAATTGATGCATTATCAGTGACAATTTGAGTTTGGCAACCAAATCTAGATAAGATGTTCTCTTTAATAAATTTGATTACTACTAAATTAGTAGCATTTCTTACTGGAATTGCTTCCACCCATTTAGTGAAGTAGTTTGTTGTAGTGAGGATCCATCTATGTTGATTACTTGAAGTAGGATGAATCTCTCCAATAAAATATAATCCCCATTAGCTAAAAGGTTTTGAGACTATTGATGGAATGAGTGGAAGAGCTGCTAATTTTTTCTTACCAACAAACATTTGACAAGGAGCACAACCTCTGACCTTTGCTCCTACTTGTAAGAACATTATTGGCCAATAAAATACTCCCCTTAATATCTTATATGTTGTTTCTCTCCAGGCATAATGTCCTCCACGAAATCCTGTATGAAACTGGTCAATGATTCCTTTAGTTTCTGATTCTGTTAAAAACAATAACAAAATATTTAGTGGGTCTTTCCAGTACAAATTTGAATTTATGATGCAGTACTTGACTGCTTTTAGTTTGAGAGTTTTACACTGGCTTTTGGAGAATGATGTTGGACATTCAAAATGGATTAAGAAATTTACAATGTCCTCGTACTAATCTGACAACAAAAGTTTTTCATCAATGTATAAAGGGTTGATCTGAGCTGAAGGTAAAGGTTCTTGTGGATTCTTTTCTTCAGGATGAAGGGAAGGTTCTTGTGGATTCTCCTCTTCTACAAGGATAGAAGGTTCTTGTGTATTCTTTTTCTCTAAAGTTTGAGAAGGTTCTTGTGGATTCTTCCCTTGTATCTCTAAAATAGAATTGATTCCGAACACTTTATAGTTGGATTCAGCTAGAAGCTTAACTAATCCTTGGCCTTTTACAAGCTTTGTAGTTTTGATAGTTAGATCAAACTACAGTATTTGAGTTATCCATCTACCTCTCTTTCCATCAGTGTCTGGTTGAGTTAAAATAATTTTCACAACACTGTTAGGAACATAAGCAGTAATAGGAGAATGTAGGACATACATCCTGAATGATTTTAGGGCGTGAATAAGGGCATAGGCTTGCTTCTCAATTATGTCACACTTAAGCTTGGCATCTCTCGTAACCTTGTTGAAAAAGGCTATGGGTTGGTCATGAGAATCTTTATTATTTTGTAGTAGAATAGCGGCAAGGGTTGTTTCTGAGGCAAAGGAAAAGATATCGAATGGTTTCGTGTAATCAGGGTTGGCCAAGGTGGGAGCTTCAGAGATAGTTTTCTTGATCTGATCAAAGGCATGCCTGGAAGATATGATCCATTTAACTTCATTATCCTTTCAGAGCATGTTAGTTATATCTTTTACAATCTCGACATAATTTGGGCTGAACCTCCTCAAAAAATTAATCTTGCCTAGAAAAGCTTGAATCTCCTTCTTGTTTCTAGGTAAGGTCAATGTTTCAATGGCAAACACATGCTTGGGATCAATCACCACTCCTTCTTTTGAAATTATATGGCCCAATAGTTTTCCTTCTTTGATAGCAAACAGACACTTTTTAGGATTCAATGATATTTCGAATTTTCTACACCTGTCAAAAACCTTCATCAAGTGCTTTAGATGTTTCTGATCAAATTTAGAAAAAACAGTTATGTCATCAAGATAAATGACCACAAATTTATTTACCTGACCCACAAAATCTACATCCATGGCTCTCTGAAATGTTGCTCCAGCATTGGTTAAGCCAAATGGCATCCTAGCATACATGAATGTACCCCAAGGTGTAGTAAAGGTTGTCTTCTCTCTATTTGCAAAATCAACATTTACCTGATTATAGCCTGAAAAACCATCAAGCACAGAAAGTCTTTGTGCTCCTGAAACCATTTGAAGTAACTGATCCATTTTGGGCAAAGGATAGTTATCTTTTAATGATGCTTTCTTCAAATTTCTAAAGTCCACACAGAGTCTAATTTCTCCATTCTTCTTTCTAACAGGAACTAAATTTGCAACCCAATTAGAATATCTAAGAGGTAGAATGATCTGGGCATCTAGAATTTTCTTAATTTCATTTTCTACAGTTGGTAGAAGAGCTGGATTGATCCTCCTAAGTTTCCATTGATAAGGAACTACTTCTGGCTTTAAAGGAATCTTATGATGTATTAATGAAGTATCATAGGTTTTTAAATCACCATATGTCCATGCAAAAACATCCTTAAAAGTTTGAAGTAACTTAAGATATTGAGCTTTGATCTCAGGATCTAAAGATGCACAGATTTTGATGTTTTTAATATCATAATTTGTTCCAATATGAATTTCTTCTATGCCATCTCGTGAAGAAATGGACTAAGGGTTTCAGAGGACATCATTTTGATCAAACGATTTTTCTAAAGGAATGAGGCCTTTGGGAATAAAATTGTTAGACAATTGAATAATGTCATGGTCAGTAATTTTTGAATTGAAATTTGAAGTATCATTTCCATTTGTATTTTCATCTATTTATGTTCTATCTTCATCAATTTGTAGAACTGAAAAATCATCTATAACCTGCAAAAAATATTTCAAATGTTCATCATCTTCAAATATCTTCCAGTATTTTAGATTATCTCGGATGGATGGTCTATATTTGATAGAGTACAATGATCTAATCAGGAATTTTAAATGAACTAGCAGAAAAAACTAAGGCATCTACATGAATATTCTGATTTCTTAGATTAATATAAGTCAAATTAAAATTTAAAAGCATCAAAGAAGTTTTCAACTAAATCCCAAACTATATTTCTATAAAACCTAAGCCTAGGATGCTTAGTCTGGCAAATATTTCTCACTTGTTTGACAATAAGTTATGAATTAGTAAAAACACTTAAGTTTTGAACTTTTAAGCTTTTGGCAAATTGCAGTCCTAAAAGGAAAGCTTCATATTCAGCCACATTATTGGTAACTTTGAAGTCCAGTTTGCATGATTGGGTGATATTTTATTTTCCTGGTGAAATTAAAACTACCCCAGCTCCTGCTCCATCTTTTGTACAAGAACCATCAAAAAATAGTTTCCATACATCATTTTGATTCGGTTCAAGACTTTCAATTACATCTTCTATTTTAAATTGAGTTTCATGAATTTGGTTTGAAGAGAGTTGAAAGCAACCAAAATCCTAATCAATTGCATAAATGGGATAGTTCCTTGGCTAGTCTATTTTGCAAATAGTGTGCACAAATCTTACCTCTCTATATAACCTTAGTTGTTCTCCCCCATAAACTAGAATAGTGGCATAAGACATATCCATCTAAAGAGTTCCCCCTAATTTGGCACAGCAAGACCTAGAAAGGAGCATTCCAAATTTGGGAGTGATATTTGTGACAACTATATCAAGCACTACACTTTTCACTGGAATTTGGGCAAGGGTGACTACTAAATCCTTAATCAATCCTAGACAGGGCACCCTTTTAGATCTAAATGTGTACAAGTCATGATAGGATCTAGTTATGTTAATTTTTAAATGGTCCATGATAGTTTTTGGCATGAGGTTATGTGATGCTCCAAAATCAAGCATACAATTATATAACATGGAATCATTTGTCTTAAGGGTTACATAGAAAGGAGGCACTATTTCATCTATCATATATGAGATAGGACCAAAGACAACTGCTAGTTTTTCATCTTGCAGACTAATGATATCACTTTCAGCATCAACCGAGGTGTTTTGTATCCATTTGGAGACTTGATTTTTATACCGAGGGTTTTTGGAAAGTTTTGAAAGTGGAATTGGAATTTTAACTCTTTCTAACTCTTTTTCAACATTAACTGTAGTCAAAGCATTTTTATCATTTTGAGCAGTATCAGTTGATTGATTTAATGGTCGAATAATATTTGTTTGAGTTTCATCAAATTTGGTACGAGGTTCAATTATTGGAGTCTCCTTAGGAGGTCTTCCAAGGCCACGTCTAGGCCTAAGATCATATCTCTTGTTCAACTCTGCAATTAAAAATTCAGAGAAGGCATGGTATTTAGAAACTTATGAGGATTCTTGATCTTCTTAAACCTGATTTTGTTGTGAGAGAGGAATCATAACTGTTTGATTAGAAGAAGTATCCATGTTATTGATATATTTAGTCATAATCATAGTATTTTCATCAGGTTTTTGATCATCTATCAGTAAAGGAGTGGGAACCTGCTGATCATTACTAGGTCTCTGAAGAATTTGTAATTGTGGATTCCTTCTATATTGACCTTGATTTTGATTTTAGGGTCTAGTAACTGTTTGTTGAATTGTCCTAGGTTGAGTCTCAATCTTGGAAATTCTATTAGATATATTTCTAAGAAGAGAAGTTATTTAATCTATTTTAGAATATTCAGTTTTAGTCTTAGAAGAACTAGAGGAACTAGATGCTTCCTTAATAGATTTGAGTTTTCTTTGGGCCTTTTCCTCTTTAGCTTTCAAGGAATCACAACCCTATTTTCTTCCACCTCTATAGCATTTGTTTTCATATCTTCAAGAGTTCTTGAAGTTCTCTCTCTTATCATTACAGCAAAATCATCATCAAAGGCTTTAGAAAACCTAGGCTTAGCTGTTGCTATAGGGGGTTTACAATTAGGGGGCATCTTATGATAAAGTTTATTGAACCTTTTGATAAAATCTGATACAGGTTCACCAAAGTTCCTTTTAAATTCTTCAAACTCAGTCAGAACGTAAAGAGGATCTTTCTTTACACCCATTGATTTTTAAATATGTTTGTAAGCTCTTCCCAATTTATAATGGAATTTACAGGTAACTGCCTAAACCAGATTCTTACATTTCTTTCAAGTGATTGTACAAACAATCTCATGTTTTCTTGTTCGATATTCATGTTTTCTGCAAATTCTAGAAAATCTTGAAGATGGTCCTCAGCAGTGGGGACCAGTTTCTCCATTATACCTGGGAAGGTATTTCAAGTACCCAGCTGGGAATGCATCGAGGTTAGCAGGTAAGACTAAATCTGCATATCTAGCCTATACAATAGGTTGAAATGCCATAATAGAAGGTGGTGTATGATATGTTTCTGTGGATGAAGAAGAGGAAGATGAAAAAGATGAAGAAGAGGTAGAAGAAGGTGATTGAGGGGGTGTGTGACTATTTGGAGGTGAAGAAGGAGGAGATCTCCTGAATGACTTTAAAGGAGTCTTAAGAACTAACTTTGGGACCTATGAAGGAATACCCTCTTTTGTTTCAAAGAGTGGATTTGTATACACAAAGACGGTCTCTTTAGGTAGTTTAGAAGTGGAAGGGAATGAATAAGTGGTAGGGGATATGAAATCTGTGGGTTTGTATTCAAGTAAATGAACACCTAAGTCAAAATCATTTTTAGGTGATCTTGGTGGTAGTGGGGGTTTGGATTCTTTTCAAAAGAATGAATGAGGAAAGTTGAATCTAAATCAACTCCCCTATCTAAAAGTTTAGAATCCCTAGGAGGTATTTGTGTCAAATCAAGATCATATGGAATATTACTAAAGGATCAAATGATATTAACTCTTCAGACTACAAGGCAGAAGAGGAACAAGAATATGTTTGATGTCTCCTTTTAGAACTATCTTTTCTGAGAAGTTTTTCAAGATCTGATAGAGGATTAATTAAGTCAAATTTTGAATGAGATCTGGTATGCTTAAAAGGTGCTAGTTTGGGCTAGTGGAGTTGCCAGGTGAAAGGTTTTAACCTTTCTAGACCTTTAATCAACTTAAAGGAATAGAATCAATATCATTGTCCCAGGAAAACTTAATGGAATTAGAATCCCCGAAAACAACGCTAGACTGATGTTGTACCTCTGAGTTGATAATGGTCAGCTATCAAGCCAGAGCATCTAAGATAATTGTTTTGGGTTTTTTGTTTTAATTTGGAGGATCAATTAATGAAACAGATATAACAATGTAATGCCTAACCTTTTGAATAATATTAATCCCAAAGCAGAGGGCTGCTATAAAATTTCACACAGTGATAAAGCTTGAATAGTGGTGAGTAGAGACAAGAAATAATATTATTATCACAATTTTCAAACAGAAAATTGTGTAATCATAAGTGTGAAAACCTTTGACCGATGTTCAGAAGGTTCAAGAGAATATGCTTATGCTTACAACAAGATGTTGATGATTTATTGATTCAGAGGGAATTAATTAAATAGATAGTCTATTAATCCATTATATTTAAAGATTATCACTTCAGAAGCTTATAGGAATAGATTGAGACACAATTATTCCTACCTAGGTGTCTCTGTAAGACATAATAATATGAAGAAAAACATAATGTGTAACACAGGAAAAACTTACAGGAAACACAAACTATGTAAAACTGAATTCAGAATCTTTTGCTTTGTATTAAGGGTCTAGAAAAGCTAAGTACATCAAGTATTTTAAAATGCTTCATCAAGAGTGCAACTCTCTTTCAATGATCAACCTGGTTCAATGGAGAACTTGGTTCAACGATGGACTTGGTTCAATGATGAACAATGAACCCATAATAAATAGTAAGGAGAGTTATTTATAAAACAGTAGAACCAAGGAAATATCCTAAAATGTTTTTACAAAAATAGATTTATTCAAGGAAAAGGAAATATCTTCATGCAAGAAGATAGAGACAGTTATTGAACTGCTTGCTTGTTGTCCCTGTTATTTAGGTTCTACTAGCTTTGGTCTTTGATCTTTTGCCCTTTAAGCTACTTGGTTGTTTTGTCTTCATGGTGGATGTCATATTTATTTGTGACCTTTCATCTAATACTCTTTGACCTTGTTGACATGTCAATAACCTTTACTGTGCTTTTTACTTTTATTGTACATTTCAAGTTTTTACTGTGTATTGCAACAATAAATCAATAAGTTTTTTTATGTCTCAGTATTAGGTTGTTGGATATTGATCATATTTATGTATATTTCATCTGTTTTTATTTTAAATGTATGTCTTTATCTGCCTCCTCTATTTAAACTTTTACTGTGTAATTTGTCTGTTTTAACATTTACTATGTAAAATGACTTCTTTCTGCTTTGTCTCTGGTTTAAACTTGATCTTCTGTTTGTACACAAAATTCTAATAAATGAAGCCTTTTGAATAGATTTCCTAATAATCTTGGAGTAAATAGGTTTTTAACTAGTGTTAGAACTATTTATCCAGTCTCCTAGTATTCTACTAATCACCTGCAAAATACAACAATTTATTAAGAAAAACACAGGTTGACAGGGAGGGCCACAATGGTTTCATTTGAGTTGAAAGGTCTGTGGATGGAGTCCAGAGTGTTCCTGGGAAGTAAACAGTGGTTAAATCAATTGCAGAGGCTTAAGGTGGTGCAGGCAAGGTTATAGGGTTTTACTGTGTAAACGGGTAAAAAGAGCGAAAGTGAGGGTTTTGGTGTTTAAATTGTTAACTTTTAAAATTTGGTGTGGAAGGGTTAAGTGAACAGTGGATGGTTTTGGCGTATGCGGGGAATGGTTTCGGAGGCTCATCGCACTGCTTTTGGTCGTGGGGTGGTTTTTCTCTAGGGGCACGCGAGTTAACGTGGGAATGACACGTAGCCGCAAGGGGCCCAAGAAAAACCACGAATATCACGTGCTCTTGGGAAAGTAAAGGTTGGAGATCAGGAGCGCGCGATATTGTTGTGGGTCGTTGGATCTGGGAGCGGATGATCTGACGACTATCGCATGTTTGAGATGCATGGAGGGAACAGGCACTAAGATTAGCGGTTCCCGAGGAATAATTACAAAGTATGGGTATGGCAAAGTTAACTTTATAAAGTGGAGGGGGGGATAAAGACTTAGTTCAAGGGGGTTTTATGGGTTTTAGGGAATTTATAAGGGGAAAATGATTTTTTCAAAGGGAAATGGGTTTCACACTAGGGAAAAGGGGTTTTCAGTAGGAGAATGAGTTTGGAGCGTAAATTGCTAGGAAAATGTGTGAAACTAAGGGGCAAAGGTGAAAATGAAGGGAAAAGGGTATTTTCTTAGGAAATGATGGGATAGTGAGGAGATTAGTAAGTATGTAGTGGGGGGTGAAATGAAATGAGGGGAAGTTAACTAAATCAACTTGTGAACATCTTTTCACCTTCATAACTGCTCTTGCACACTGCAACACATGATCAAGCATGGTAAATGTGCTTATGCCTCAATCAACTTTGTACTTCTACAACCTTTCTTCTACCAACCCTTTAGTTACCCTAACTTTTTTTCTTCACTTAATTGGGTGCATTTAGGCTAGCAGACCCTTTATTTCCTTTTTCTTTTGAAAAGCAAACTATCTAATTCTAACCTTATAACATCCAAGGGCTGAGATTAAACTGATGAGCTCCTTATTATTCTCTACCTAACTACTGATCTGCCAAGATTAAACAGTTTGGGTAGATCTTTATTCTCTAACTATAAACATGAAATTTAAAGCATGAACTAGTCAAGATTAAACTATTTGACTATCATGGGTTGTGGCATTTATGACAAGCTACACACAACCATTATTTTGGATAATAAAGTAAAAAGTATTGGCACTTGGACTTGCACACTTTCAGAGTTTATTGCTTTCTGCTTTTCTCTCTAACCTAAAATTTTATTTTTGCCTTCATTTTTTAGGGCTTCTATTCTAACATTTTCTTTGATATGGACATGTTATCAAAATATTTCCTAACATTTTTTATTCAATATTCTTTTTGTCCATATCCTAGCTTAACAGTTTTTGAAAAATATTTTCATTTTTTGACTAATTGATTCTAACTTACCAAAATCAAAAAATGCTACAACACATGTAAATGAATACAATAACTCTTTTTCCTTTTTGTCCCCTTTTTGTGTAAAAGGTATGAATGCTAAATCCTCTTGATGATGTGGCAGGTGGATTAGGGATGATGGTAAATGGTCAGATGGCTTGGGAGGCAAGTAGGGTTATGCTCCTATCTTCCTAGATTTCTTTTCCACGATTCGGCCTCAAAACAGGCCACTAC
Organism: Pinus taeda; assembly: GCA_000404065.3. Taxonomy (NCBI): domain Eukaryota; kingdom Viridiplantae; phylum Streptophyta; class Pinopsida; order Pinales; family Pinaceae; genus Pinus; species Pinus taeda. Next base: position 21,398 of record APFE031717005.1, on the reverse strand, counting down.
AGGTCGTCCTATAGGATGTGCTAATACCTCCTACATGATGTCTGAATGCTCTTACAAGATCCCCTGTATTTCTATAGGATCTGGCCGAGAGCAATAGGAGTGATTTGGAAGGTGGTGTAGGGCTTAGGGAAGGTGAATGGTGGGAGAAATAAGGCAAGGGAGTGGCTATGACTCCTTCAGAACTCAAAACAGAGTTTGTGAGATGCTTGGATTTGCTCAACAAACTTGGAGAAATGTTCTTATGGAATGATGAATTTGATAAGGGACTTAGTGGCTTTTGATGATTATGTATGAATAAGGTTAGGTTGGGGTTGCTAGTCATGAGATCTCTCTACACTGCTGAAAGTCCTACACTGCATCAATCACTAGCATTTATCCATGAATCATGTCAAATAAGAAAGATTTTAATCAACTAAAGAAAACAAAATTTCATTATCTAGTTTCCTAGTTGATGCATGGAATTACTTGCAGAATGATGTGAAACACTTATGAGATCTAATACAAGGCTGAAGATATCATAAATGAAAATTGAATCCTATTCTTGAAAACTGGTAAAATGATGGCCTCAGTAGCAGAAAACCCTAAATTCCATGAGAAATCAGAATTTTGTCTTTTTGGGGCTGCATAGGAGTTCTTTCCTCAAACCATGGTCCCTGAAGGGAGGAGTGAGATCAAAGCTACCTACTATCAGCTTTTTGATATTCCTATATCTTCCTAAGCTACTACTAAAGCAATGCACAAATGGAATCAAACTAATCAAATCCACAATTACTTGCAATGAAATAATGCTAAAAAAATTCAACCATTAATCTATGAAATTAATTAAGCATACAATACAAGGAGAGGATCCTTTTCTGCTAGGGTTGGGCCCTAACCCAAGAGATTCAGCCCTCTGAGTCAACTCAGTGTTGGATCAAGGAAATTCTCATTCTCATTATCATATCAGAAAATTACATAACAATGTCTTCCACAAGTCTTGAACTTGAAAATGCTTAGTGCTCTTACATCAAAAATCTGAATCCTATTGAGGCTCTATGCCTCTTTATTTATACAACTGAAGTCTCCAACGACTTCCTTAAATATAGGGAGGCTCAGCTCCTAAACTCAAGATGAACTGGCTCTTTAATTTTCACTGGCTCGGTTGCCTTTTGATCTTCATGACTCGGCTGCTTGCAAATCCGAGCTAGTGTGATTTTATGGAGACATATTCAAATGAGTGAGGATTAAATGAGGAGGATCTATCTCCTACAATCTCTCTTCCTTGTCGCATTCGAGTTTTTGCCCTTAATTATCCAAAATTGTCATGATTTTCTCTCAAAAACCTGTAACCAATGCACATTAGTCCACTAGACATAACATCTCACATTTACTCATCTCATTAAGAAAAATATAATCAAAATATGTAAGGAATTATGAGAAAAATTAATTTAAATAAGCTTGTAGGTGTATTAAGGTCCATATAGTTACCCAATGATGAGGCTCATCAAGTACATGTATGAAGAAGGCAATTGAACTCATGGCACGGGACCTCCACTGACATCATCCTGAGGACTACATTCCAGATAATACCAAGAAGAAGCAGGGGAAAGCCACTAGAATACAAAGGTAAGGGTCATCATTTGATTTCCATGACCTTTTATCAAAACACTTTAAATTCTTGATTCAAAATATACTCATCATATGGTTTCATCGTCTCATGTTTTCTCAAAGTACTTGGATTCTTGTACCATATCACCTATTTTGATGGGAGATGATTCTCCTATTGAGGTTGTTGGAGAAGGACTCAATATATCTTGACTACGGAGCTTTAATAATGTTATTCATGTTCCTAAGCTCCCCGTAAATCTTATTTTTGTCTATTATATTACACACTTAGTGTCTACTAGATTACATACTTAGGTTCAAATAAGTGAGTTGAGTTCACTCTAGATTTAATGGTAATTTTCTAAATGAAAAATGGTTCTAAAGCAGTAGTTGGTGATATTGACCACCATTATAGGTTGTATTCTTTCACTCATTTCATTCCAAAATCATATTTTCATTCTCTTCTTACCCATGCCAATAAGGAGAGTAGGTTGTGGCATGAGAGGTTTGGACATCTAAATTATAGGTATTTAGAGCAACTAAGTAAAGAAGTAATGGTTGAAGGCCTACCACACATAGTGTAAAGATTTTGTTAGGGATTCATACATGAAAAGCATCCTAAGGATAATTTTGTCATAAGTGAAACTTGGAAAGCATCTTCACTCCTAAAGCTAGTGCACAGTGAAATTACAAGTCCTTTCCATCACCCATGGATGAGTAAATCAAGGTATGTACTCACATTTACTGATGATTGGTCAATGTATACTTGGGTGTGTTTTATGATTTTGAAATTTGAAGTCTTTGGATACCTTAATTATTGCAAGCAACTTGTATAGAACCAAATAGGGAAAAACATCAAGAAGCTCCATATAGATAATAGAGGAGAGTATTTTAAAAAATATTTTGAGAATCCGGGATTTAAGCTAGTTAAATTGAATGACATTTTTGGAATTATTATTGGGGAGATTCTAAAAGAGATTAGTGCATATATGGCCTATTTTCTTTTTTGTTTTATAATTTAAAATTTTTATGTGAATTTCCTTTTCTTAATAATAACACTAGCATTGTAAAACCAATGAGATAGTAATGATAAGACACAAACACAACCTCACTTTGGAGTTATCTAAAGTGTAATAGCCTGACACATTCACTTTAGTGTGTCTACCATCTCTTTATTTCTAAATAAATGCTAGTATTGTATGAGTAGGGCCAGAGATAATAGGGGTACATTTAAAGTGAAAAGTAGAATAGTTATTTCATACAAAAACACCCCTTCAAATACTAACTTTTTGGAAGGAAAATATGTTACATATTTGCTATATTTTTTTCATGACCATTCCCATGTGTAATATGTTGTTTCAGGCACGGTTGGGGCTGACAAGGTGAGGGGGGGGGAGATGGGGATTATCCCTCCATATTTAGGTGGTTGCAGGGGGAAGGTACCCCCCCTGTTCCGGGGGTTGTAAGGGGGTGGATGCCCCCTTGCATGGGGTTCAAGGTAGCACCCCAAAAATAAATAAATAGATAAATTTGGTACTTTTCCCATGGTTTTGCACATGGTTTTATGCGTAGTGGTTTTATCCATGGTTTTGTAGATCTGCTCAAAGGAACTATTGTTATATTCTAATTCATGGTTAATGGATTGGGGTTTTATGAATGATTTGACATGTATATAATGTATTGTAACATTGAAAGGAATATAATGAAAAAACAATTTGGTTTTCCTGGTTTTGGGTTCCAAGAGAAAAATCTATGTGTATATTATATGTGATTGTCGTCGTATATTTTCTATTTCTTTTTTAAGAATTCATTTGTAGGTGTTATTTGTAGAAGGTTAAAAACTACAAAATCTAAAAGAGGAAGAAAAGGAGGTAGGACTTTAGAGACAAATATACGGCCCATGATAAGCAGCTCAAAATACCAAATATCTACAACAAGCAAAAACACAAAGCTCATGAACTTTCAAGTTGACCCTACAGTGGAAGCAACACTGACAAGTGAGCTAAGTTAGCATTCTGAGAAAGTGGATTTCAATCAAGTTAAGACCCAAAAACTCAACAAGATACTAAGTGTAGCTTGATTGGAGCAAAAATATGGAAGAAGGTTAAGGTAAATTATATGTTAATGGAGGGGATGAAAAACATGCAACATATGAAGAAGAGGTAAATTTTGGCTTTCCAATAGTAAACCCTACTATAGTGGTACAAATGAATAATATCCCTCCTTCAGTTTTACCTCATTGTCATGGTATGATTATTGAAAATCATGATGCATTTGTTTTTTAGTTTGACATATTATGTCATAGTTATGGTTATTCAAATAATGCACATAAACTCAAATTATCCCCCACCACCCTCAAGGACACAACCTTGCATTGGTTAATGGGATTGGGAAGAAATGAATTTCAAGCATGGGATGAAATGTGTAAAACCTTTCTTGAGAAATATGAAGAACATTGTAAGGCCATAGATCTCAGAGAAAAAAAATTAAAATGACACACAAAGAAGAAGAAATTCTAGAAAACTACTTTGAATGATTTGTGTACAATATCCAATTATCTAGGACAAACAAAATTGATCAAGATACTAGTGGGACCAAATTTTCAAGGTGTGTTTCAAATAAATCTACTAAATCCTTAATTTAATGGGAGCTAGAGATGTTTCACAACTAACATTTGTAAAAACCAATGATCTTTGTAGGAGATACTCTAGAAATCAAGCTAGATTGGGTAGGGAATTAGAGATACATTTTCTAAAGCTAACAAATTTAGAATAGGTGGTGTGACTAGAGCTAAACTAGGATATTTGCCAGAATTTTTTAGGATTAATCTTATTGGCACTCTTAGTTTTTAAAGAGATACTTTAAAGCTTAAAAAGAAACGAGAAAATGAAAAGTTAGCTCTTTCTATTTTTTCCTAAACAACAAAAGAAGAACCCACTAAGAGAGTGTCCTCTAGAAAGTATCTAAATTTGTTCCATTTGTGCAAGAGAACATTCGACAAAGCAATGTACCTCTTTACCTGGTTTAAAGGCAGTCTATCAAAGGAAGGATCAAGAAATAGAACAACTATGTATAATGGCACCAAAGAAGAACCTAAAGACTGAGAACCTCATCTACACCTTCAAATATTGCATCTCAAATTAGTTCTTATTATGGTCAACAATATTCACCACATTTTTTAAATCAACTATGCCTTGGCAAGCATGTCCTCCATAACAAGTTCAAATTCATCCTTAGAAACAAGGATGAAATATTCATTCTTATCATTATCTAATGAATCCATAAAAATCATATCCTACACAATCTCCACAACAAACATATCCTTCACAATATCAACAATCATACCCCACACAAACACAAACTTAGCAAATGGAACCTCCTTAGCAACTACAACTTCCATAGCCTCAACAATTACACCTGCCACCTAATAAACCTCTAAAACCAACCCAATTACCTTTTCCATCCAATTCTTAACCCAAATAATAAGGTAACTCAACCTATTTTCAATAGCAAGTTACAACCCTTTCCCACCTATATGATCACCCCAATAGAACTACAAGATGTATACTTAAGTTTGATAAACGTGCTTGATAAAAAATCTCATATAATTATTGAAGAACATTCAAAGGAGGAGACCCTAGAACAAATAGATAATAATGTTATAATAAAGTAGACCTTTCCAAATTTAGAGCTTCCCCGGTCATCTAATTTACCCACCTATCCAAAGGGGCTAAATGTGGAAAAACCCATTTACCACTCCAAATTTCATTTCGTTACAGAATTGAAGAATTTATGCATCAGAGTTCCCCTATTACAATAAATTAGGGATTATTGGAAAATTCACAATGGAAACTTATTATATCAATTTTCTTTAAACTTAATATTTTCTTTTAAACTTTAGTATTATTCATGTGTTACTTTATTAAATATTTTGCATCAAAAAATATCAAGAACAGAAGCAATAACAATATAGGACATAAAAATTAGGCTCTCGACCAGGGAAAAACCCCTCCAAGGGAAAAACCAGAAAACTCTTCTCTTCTTATAAAATCTGCTACAAATGAGACAACAAAGACCCAATTCCTAGTCTAAGTCCTTCTCCAAGTACCAAGTCAACCCTTCCAGCAAATCGTTTCTTGATATTGCACCAACTAGCTTCAAACTGCAACTTTGACATGCCAGCTTCAGTACTGCTACTTCAACCATGGGCTTACAACTCTCCATGTGAAATATTTGCAGTATCTCGGTGGAAAACTTTCCTTGAGACAAAAAATTCCACATCGCCTGGTCATACTTCCAACCTGAGGAAGTAGTGTGTGAGACCCATGTCTTTCATCTCAAATTCCCTTGCAAAGTCCTCCTTGCAAGAGTTGATCAGTTGCTCATCACCTATCAATATTAAATCATCAACATATAAAACAATGATAAGAAATTTACCTTCTACCAAAATATGATAGATATTCCCATCCGCTTCACTTTTGGTGAAGCTCAATCCAGTGAGATAACTATCGATCCCAAGTGTACCAAGCTCAGGGTGCCTATTTGAGACCGTACAATGCTTGCATGAGTCTACACACATGAGACTCATCAAATGTCTCCAAACATTTTACATCCATCTGGTGGATCTTCCACCCCATTTGCACAACTAATGCAAGAATTTATCTAATGGATGAATGCCTTGCTACAGGAGCAAAGGTTTCATCATAGTCAATTCCATAAACTTGAGAGAATCCTTTGGCCATGAATATAGCCTTATAATTCTTTATGCTTCTATTTGCTACATGCTTAACCTTGAAGATCCATCTCAAACCCACAACTAATTTATCTGTCAGACTTGGGACCACTTCTCAAGCACTATCTTCATCATGGATTTGTATTATTCAACCATAGAATCAACCCAAGTTGGTTGCTCAGCCACTTCCTCAAAAGAGGATGGCTCAGTCTCTACAAGCTCGGTCATTAGAGCCATGTATCTAGTGTACCTCTCAGGTGACCTCCTTTACCTACCAAATTTGAATGAGCTCCCACATTTTCCTTCGCATCATGAACCAATCTATCGACTTCCCTAGTTATTTTTCTACCTTCTCTGGATGGTTATTCTTGAGTGGATGTCTCCACTCTACCTCCTCTATGATCCTCCATTTGTGGTTTCTCCACAACTTCCTAAGGCTACTCCTTTAGAGCTAAATCTCCACTTTTGGTTGGATTTGAAGCACCCTCTCAAGAGAGTGTCGCATCGCTTTCTCCTCATCAAATTTTAAATCCCTTTGCACAAATATCATTCTGAGGAAAGTTAAGTACACTCAGTAATTATGTGGAGTTTTGATGTAACCCACAAAAACTCCAAACTCTATTGTCGGCTCAAGTTTCTACCTTGAATCTATGGAGACATGGGAATAAACAGAGGCTCCAAAAATTCAAAAGTGAGACACATCCATATTTCTCCCAGAGAAATCCTCCTCAGGTGTAATCATACCAAGAATCCAATGACAACTTCGATTCTGCAAGTAGATTGTTATTTTGCATGCCTTTGCCCACAAATTCAGTGGTAGGCATTGGTCATGTATCGCTCTTGCAACTCCCACAATTCTCTAGTTCTTCCTCTCAGCTACCCCATTCTAATGTCGATTGTGGTATGTTGTGAACTCTCTTTGAATGCCTTCTTTTGTGTAGAAATCCTTGTAGTCATTCAAAACATACTCACCTGCATTGTTACTCTTGAGATCCTTCACCTTCTTGTCTGCCTCTTTCTCAAGTAGTACCTTGAATTCTACAAAATTTGAGAATGGCTCATCCTTCTTCCACAAGAAGAATATCCAACACTTCCTAGAGAAATCATTAATAAAAATAACATAGTACTTGTGTCTTGCAGTGGAGGTTGTCGAGAAGGGTCCATAAACATCATAATGGACTCTCTCCAAGACTGAATGTGCTTTTCTTTCTTGATCATGGAATGTGGATTTCACATTCTTTTGTAAGGTACAACCCTTGCGGACATCATGTTGCTCAAGTGATTATTTAGGGAGGGCAGTGGTTATTTGCCGCATAATTTTTAAGTCACCATTATGAAAATTTCCTAATATGTTGTACCAGAGCTCACTAAAATCATGACTTTGCACTTTCTCTGCCTTACTTCCTAATGCAGCATAATCTTCCACATCAATTTTATATAATTTCTTCACACGAATCCCAATATGTTTCATCTGTCCAGTAGTTATGTGCCTCAGAAAGGATTTACCTTTACTGAAGATTACATCATAGATTTGGTCTTCCAAAATTGCTACAGAGATGGGGTTCTTCTTCAAGCTTGGTACAAACATGACGTATTTGAAGTGAAGAGGGGATCCCAAATCCCTCTTAAAGGTTACTGTACCAATCCTAGTAGCACTATACCTTCCATGGTCCCCAAGCTCAATATGCATATGGAGATTTTTCTCCTCCAGGTCACTGAAAAAATCTCTATACTGTGTCATGTTGAATGATGCACCTGAGTCCAAGTACCACACACACCCCATCACAGTGTTGACCATGCATGTGAGTAGGATGAAATCTAGCTCAAACTGTGAAGTCAATACTTCACCTTCTACTCCTCCTGAGTTCTTCTTGCTAGACTTTTTGTGTGGAAACTTTGTAGCATAGTGTCTAAATTTGGGACAATTGAAGCATCTTATTTTGGAAAACTCTTTCTTCTTTCCCCCTTTGTTGGATTCTAGTTTGATTTGATATTTATTACCTTTTCCCTTCTTCCCCTTTCCAACCAATGCAAAATTTCTTCATCCTCTCCCTTGGAATAACTTCCATCTCTGGTATTTCGCCTGATTTCTTCTTATACCAAATCAAACCATAAGAGCTACCAATTCAATAATTTATCCCTCATGTTCATCAAATCCTGGTAACTATGCTATCTTTTGGCAATGCCTAGAAGATCTAGGCTCACCAAGTCATCTTCAGTAACATTCACACCAACCCTTCCAAAATCATCCCAGACTTGTCTAAATTTGGTGAGATATTGCGGAATAGTATCATTCTTTTGCATCTTGATGTTTCGAAGTTTGCCTTTGAGGGCCTATTTTCTATGGTCACTTCTATTCTCGAATAACTCAGTCAATGCCTTCCACATTGCAAAAGGAGTTTCTTTCCCATGGATATTTTCAAACAATGTGGTCTCACACTCCCTCCAAGATTATTCTCCTTGCATTGAGTACATATTTCTTCCATTGGGATAGGTTCTAGGCATCATCTAATCCTGGTTTTGGAATGTATGTCTTCAAATAATCCAGCAATCCATTGTCATCAAGCACTGTCTCCATGTGATCCTTCCAGGCAATGAAATTTGAGTTTCTTTCCAAGGCATACTCTAATCTTAGTTCGTTGAAGGTCATTCTCCCAACTTCGAAGAAATCATGTTACACTTAAGCTGCAAATTCGAACCTCTTGAGGAAAAACTTCAAAATTCTTGTTGTAATGTGAATCTTGCTCTGATACCATGTATAAATATGGTGATATAATTTCAACTACTTAATAATTTTAATCTAAATAAAGATACATAACTCTACTCTAGGAAATTAATTCCCAATTTAGAACAACATCCGCAAACATGCATCATTCACATACATAAGTACACATATTTCTCTAGGAGAAACAAACTGGTAAAAACCCCTTAAGCACACTTGCATTAATCAGATGAATAAAGAATGTATCACAATTTCTTGCTCACTTTGAGCTCAACCTGCAAGTGTATAACCTTTCTCTCTACTCAATGAGAAGCTTTGACCCAGACTTAGTTAATTTCTACCTCTTCTTTAGCCACTATTTCCTTGCACAAACCCTGAGGAATTAGGCTCCTGTTTTTCAGGAATTTTCCCCCAATTGATTGATCAATTCCCAAGGTTGGATCATGTTGTGGCCTCATAATTCTGCTACCGAAACATGGGGGATAACCACCCAGTCTGGACCTTAAGACAACTCCTTTTCCGTTTAAAGTGGTGGCTCCAATTGGGGATAATGGGACCAGTTTCCCAGTGTGGGTTTTAAGATGAGAGTGGGTGGTTGATGAGTGTTTGCAATAGAATAATGATAATCTAAATGACTTATTCTATGATGCAATTCTCTAACTAACTTATTCTAATATAAACCCAGGTATTCTTGTGTGGTATGCGATCTACAAAGGTATATGCTTAACATGTGATAATAAAGATTGATCACAACTAAATAGAGGTCATAACGTATAATAATTTCTTTGACTAAATATTTAGTCAAAGAAATTTATAAAATATATTGCATATATGATGAGTTATATATGAAAATCACAGTTTCATCTAGGCATCATACAAAAGTGCAATTAACACTTAACAGAAATAATAAAGCTCACATACAATTCATGAAAGTAAAGTTTTGCCACTAATTAAATGTAAACAGAATCAATCATACAAGATAATAGTACCATATGTGTGAAGTGCTGCTCATTTGACAAATGACATAGACCAACTTCTTTCTTCAAATCAAATTGTCTCCCAAGAATACAATAGTGCATCAACAAAGGAAAGTAGTCTGATATCTAAAAGAAACGATCATGTTCCATAATTTCACCAAAGCATTCACAAACTTACAATAGTGAATTCTTCGCAAATTTTTTTGATAAAATTCTGGACCCCTCTCTAAATGCATGAGAAGGGTATAAATACTATTCTAACTAATGTGCAAAAATAGATTATACAAAATTTGAGGTTTCAAACAACCTTTCTCCTAACTAGGTAACGATCTCCAAAAATAAATTATGGCTAAATGAACAGAACTAAGAGGATGACTTGTTGTCTGCCAGCTTGTCCTTCAAATCACATACATCAGTCATCGATTGAATTTGAGGAGGTGCCCCAAATTGTGTCCTGAGTTGTCCTGTGAAAATTGCATCGGTGAGAGGTGGCAGCATCTGCTGAGTTGTATGAAGGGAACAGTTGAGAGTCATAATCTGGCTATGTGGCTTGATGAGATACTTCCAATACGAATCCCAGTTGGTCCTATTCAATTTTGTAATTGCTTCCCTTTGAGTCTCTGCCTTTTCCTACCATATTTTATACATAGCATTTAAATCGAGCATTTCTTTCAGATTTCCTTCTTTAATCAGGTTGGTGGAAAATAGGGTGTGATTTACTGCCTTAATGATATTCTTTGATACCCTAGCTACCCTTGTGACTGCTAGCACGGCTTGCTTGATTCTCGCATCCCAACCTGTGAAGAGAATGTCTCTATGAGTTTCCTCAATCTCGGGTAGATTGGCTTTCCTTCCATCTTCTGTTTCTTGCCATTCGATGAACTCAGAGATTCTGGTGTTTAAATTGTTAAACTCGGTTCTCTGGTCGATTGCCTTATCTATCATTTGGTCACTAGTAGTCAAATAGGGAGTAATGTGTGACATCTTTTGGCAGAAATACTCTTACTGTTTCACCGGAAGGGAATTTAATTCCAGTGCCTCTTTAATAAACTCCTCAGTAGTGGGAACATCCTTGTAGCTTTCCATGGCTTGCTACATTTCTTGGAGTGTCATGTTTTTGGCTGATATATCGACTTCATGGCTTATTTTCAGGACCTCCATGTCTTGTTGCAATTGTGCGAGTTGCTCAGCCACTTGCCTGTTTACGCTTGCTTTCTCTGCTTCGAGCTGCTGCTCAAGTTGTGCAATCCTCTCCTTTTTTTCCCTTAACAAAGTAGAAACTTCAGTAACCTTGTCCATAGTGGCCGATGCATATGCTCCTATGAACTATGATAGTCTAGTCAAGTACTCATCCGGATTGAAAGGAATGTCCTTCCAAACTACGTCCATCTACTCCATTCCAGGTGGGAATTCGGGTGTGTCTACCCTTTTCCTTTTACTTTGCCTTCTTACTATAGCCTTGTGGAGAGGGCTATAGAACACACCAAGTGGAGTTATTTCAGTTACTTTCAAAACAATTTCTGATGTGGGCAGAGCAGGGATAATTTCAGTATGTTGGGACATTGTCGCTTGTTCCTCCATAGGCTTGGGCTGCTCACTGATAGATTTGGGTTTTGTATCCTTATGAACATGGAGAGGAGTTTTATACTCCATTGTTTCTTGGGTATTTGTCGCTTTGGGAGTGCCTTGCAGTTTCTCATTAAATTGATCCCACTCCTGCTGCAAACTACTATCTTTTAGCTCTGGATTGATTTCTTTAGACAGGGTGCTTAAAACCTCTTTCTAAGCTGACTTTCTGCTGGACTCTGATGTGTTATATACATCTTAGGGTTTCTCTATTGATCTGAAAATGGAATGTACTTGTTTAAGGGTGCAAGGTATCCATTTTCCATAATTTCAAATGTGAGTTATACACTCCAAGTGACCTCTAAAAAGGTGAAAACTTCTTATTTCTTATACAGAGATA
>APFE031717003.1:0-11913 GCA_000404065.3 Pinus taeda | reverse complement strand
ACTGATACTGAACTGATACTTGAGTAGGGAGAGCACTGAGGAGAATACATACGTCTGTCATGAAAAGGTGAAGTTGGCAACCAAGTCTATTAAATTCATGGATGTCTCATTATGTTGAGACTAAAAAATGGTTAAGGTAGTTGAGGTAATTAATTTTTTGGGGAAGATGATAACTATAACCTCATTTTTTGTTATTTAACCCATTTACAACGAATCCCACCATATTAACCATCGAAAACTAAAGGAAAATATGACAAAATAAATGAGTAATAAACTAATCAAAACGGTTCTTGATTTCAACCGATTCTTCATACTATTAGACTTAGTAAATATATGAGTTTTAAATAAGATTGTATGGTAGGCATGTTACACCAACTCTATTACTATATGCCTCCCTCTCTCCTCTCTCCTTCTCACCCCCATTCTCTCCATCTCTCCTTCTATGCCTCTTTATCTCACCCCAAACATACACACTCTCTCTCCATCTCTCCCTTGTCACTCCATCCCTATCTCCACTTATCACTCTCTACGTATTTCTTCTTTCCTCCCTCTCCCCCCATCAAGTCCATCTCCCTATCCCTCTCCTACTCTCTCCCTCCCTCTCTCGTCCTCTCCGTCATGTCCGCTCTCTCGTGCTTGTTCTCTCTCCCTTTCTCTCCTATCTCCCTCTCTCTTTCCCCATCCCTCTCTCTATCTCTCTCTTTGTATCTATTCCCTTCAGTCCTATCTCATCCCCCATCACTCTCCTCCTCTCTCTCAAGTCATGTCTCTCTTTCGTCCTCTCTCTCCCTTTCTCTCCTATGTCCCTCTCTCTTCCCCCATCACTCCTCTCTCTTTCTCTCTCTCTCTCCCTTTGCACTCCAATCCTATCTCTTCCCCCATCTCTCTCTCTCTCTCTCTCTCTCTCTCTCTCTCTCTATGTTACTATATCCTTCCCTCTCTTCTTCTCTCTCATCTGTCCCCTTCTCTCTATCTCTCCTTATTTGTCTCTTTATCTCACACCTAAACATACTCTCTCTCTCTCTCCATCTCTCCCTTGTCACTCACTCTCTCTCTAAACTTCTCACTCTCTATGTATTTCTTCTTCCCTCGCTCTCTATCGCTCCAACTCCATCTCTCTATCTCTCCCTCTCCTTCTCTCTCCTAAGTTAGCTCTCTCATCCTTACTCATCTCCCTTTCTCTTCTACCTTCCTCTCTCTTTCCTGATCTCTCTCTCTCTCCTCCAATCCTCTCACTGTCCCCCTCCCTCTAGTTGTCTCCCTCCCCCCTCCATCTTTGTCTCTCCTTCTCCCTCTCTTACCCTTCTCTACCTCTTTCAATCCTCTCCTTCTCTCTTTTCATTCCTCCCTTCCCTTCTCCTTAAGTGTATTTCCATCTCTCCCTTGTTACTCCCCCTATCTTTCCACCTCTATGAATCAATGTCATTGTTCTTCCCTCCCATATATATCTAGAGTTAATATATATCATGATACATTAATATATTTTACCATATGACAAATTTAGTATTGTATTAATTAAAAGTTATTAACTTTAACAATATTAATATTATAATACACTAATTTCAATATTAGATTTAACAATAATAATAATAATTAATCTTTTAACATTAATTTTAGGGTTAATAATATTTTTTTTGCGTGGTATTAATAATAATTTGGCCTGTAGGCTTCACCTAAGCAAAACCTCTTTTTTGAGTGTTAGTAAGTACAAAGAGGTTTAAGGAGTAAATATAAAAGTAGGTTTTATTTATTTACCATATATTTTTATTTATTTATCATATCTCTTTTATTTACCATGGTCTTTGACCCATAGCATTGGTATATGACTAAATGTTGATTTCTAACCCTATTTGATATATTTTTATTTATTTACCATACCTCTTTATACCACTTTTATATTTATTTATTTATCATACCTCTTTTATAAATATGGTATTTAGCTCATAGGCTTCACCTAAATAAAACCCCTTTTTGAGTTTTCCTATATATAAAGAGGTTTATAGAGTAAATATAAAAAGAGATTTTATTTATTTACCATAGCTCTTAAGTAAATATAAAAAAATGTTTTCTTCCCAAGTGGACAAAATGATAAAATTGTTTATTTAAATTTATATTATGTTTATTTGATTTTTAAATAAGACCAACATTAAATTAAATTAAAATGTTAGATGTTAAACATTTTTACGTTTACTTTTACATGCTTACGTGAGATCTATTCTTTGTACTTCATATAAAAATTAAAAAACATTAAGTGTTAGTAATATTTACCAAAATATAAATATAAATATATAGCAGTAGTCTATAACGCGACTTTTTGAAAGCCTTTCCGGCAGTTTTTTCCGGTCAAAATCCGGCAGCAATTTATTGGAATCCCATGTTTGATAGCTAGTTTTTGCACAATCAATGGCTCCCAGGGGTTTTTCAGGGTGTGCTGAATCCAAAATATGCAGTAAAAAAACCATTTTAAATGCTAAAATCAAAAGATTTAACCTCATTCCTCTCGGATTCCGTCACCGGAATCTCCAAAAAAATCGCATTATAGACAAACTCCACAATATATATATATTATATATATATATAATGAAATTACTAACATTTTTCTAAAAAAATATTAACAGAAATAAAATAAAAAGAAATTAAAAACATATATATTTATTACTAGTTGAGAAAAATATATTTTAAATAATAGATTTATGAAGAAGTGCAACAGAGTTCATGATAACATCGTTGTTCCGACATTTAAGGAGCCCTATTTAATTAGATGTTCATTCGCATTTAAGTTTTACATTGTCCAGCCTGGAAACACATTTATTATCTCCTCTCGCACTCCTGTACGATGAAATCGGGGTTGTTAACACGCTAAAAGATTCGGATTACCCGGAAGCGATTCTGAGTCAAACATCAACCGCGGTCACACATTCCTATTCCTCGATTCCACATAGACATTCAATAAGTGGAAGATCCAAATGGTCTCTACGAGTTCCCCATGAACAAAGTTGAATCAGATATCGCAACCCCGGTCATATACTTCCATTCCTAGCGCTCTCCAATAGACTCTGTTCGACTCTGTTACATGCATGATGTTTGAAACGATCTATTCTGAGGTCGCAAGATCGAACGCTAAAATATCTTTGAGCCACGGCAATTTCTATGAACAAAGACTCCCTTCCGTGTGCTCTACGAACGAAGACTCCATATTCAGATTTATTCACCACTTCAGATCAAGAAATTCGGATACGCCTCCCATCCCCTTCTCCGTCATGTATTTATAGACTATGCCCCTTTGCGAGTATTGTATATTCATGAAATAGTTTATGTGCAATTGCAAATCAGCCCTACACAGCATTTCTGGCATAACTTTTGTTATGTCCAACCAATAGCTAGCAACCATCTATCTTATTCAGCATCCGATCTTTTCGGCGGTATCCGATTAAGGGCATAAAAGTTGTCATTCCTGACACATCGTTTTTAACACTAGTAAACCGATAATCTCATTGCCCATGCAGATAAAAATCAGTATGTCTGTTATTGTAGATGCTGCTCTTCTCTTATTTGTGATGACGTTGTTGTTAAAGGAAGTCTCCGCCACGTGCAGGCCAATGCATGGGATTACTGATAAAAGAATGAATGTTCATTCTTCCGTAGCAGTAGAAGGTTTAGCTCTATGGCAATCACTTGCAGACGGTCAACCCGAGAACAGTCTTCCAAAACCGCCACCACCGCCTCAAAGCAGTATTGTTGGCTCGTCGTTGGAAGCGGGGTTAGCGGGAAAATCTTGCGGGCCTCATCACGACAAAAATGTTCCATGTCCACCAAGTCTACGAACAGAGAAGTACAAGATGGACGTGAATGGCAGGGAAGAGATAACAAGGGATCATCAGACTTCCATTATGGCTGGAAAGAACAACCCAGCGGATACGCCCAGTTTGATGATTTAATTCTATTATAAAACCTAGCGCCTTCTTGCACTAGTATCTAAAACTTAGGGCCATCTCTCACTAGTATATATTTTGATCTTTTGCGTGTTCTTGTTCGTCGTAGGATATAGTTTGATCTTTATAGTATTTTCTTTCAGGTTGCGATATGTCCCTTACCTATTCCGCAATAAAATATAATTTTGTTTTCTTTTTATTTATTATAATCGGGAATAATCTAGACAAGCCACCGATCAACTTTTTCAACATAAGTGAAAGAGGCTTACCTATTCCGAAATTTCAAAGGAATTGGACTCAAAGACTTACTTATTTCATCCAAGTTACATAACATTTTTTTTAATAAAAAATATATCTAGATAACCAAGATTTAAAAATATAAAATATTTTTTGGGTAAAAAATAAAAAAATAACATCATCAGAATAAAAATATGGTATTAATAGTTATTTTTATTTTTATTTCATCTTTTCTTTTCTAATTTTATTATTATTTTAAATATTTTTCACTCTAACAACGCTAAATAATTTATAGTCATAAACTATTTATAAATGTGTGATATTCCATATTTAAAATATCTACTACATCTTCTCTACAAATATCTATTCTATAATAATTTTAATTGTTTTGAAACAACAAACTATTGGACTATTTTGATTACTGTGAGATATCTATCACTCGAAGCTTGAATAACACAATGCATTAAGAGTTCTTATTGAAATTGCCTTTATAAATAAAATCCTTGGGTTACCTTTGGTCTCAGCGTCTTTCTAAACACTTCTTCATATGCAATTAGAACTCTTCATATTCTTTCCAAACTAATATTTATAAGATTATTCACAATTTATGATGGTTCTTCATGTCTAATTACAATTCATATTTTTTCCAAACTAACTTTTACAAGAATATTCACAATTTATGATAATACTAAGGATTCTATATTAGCAATAGTCTTGTAATGTGTAATGGTAAGGATTCTATACTAGCATTAGTCTTTTAATGTGAAATTAAACTTTGAAAGTTTAAGCATATTTTTAAAATTTTCCAATATGTTTTTCTAAAGCATTTAGATGATGTGGTTTACAATTTGTTTATTTGTGAAACAATGTAGAATTTAAATGACTAGTTTATTTTGCTTTATTGCTGAATTTTCTAGAATGTATTTTTTGTGTGAGCTTCAAGAAATAGCTAATCATTTGTTACTCTTGATGTATCTTGAAGTAGACACCCATTTCTCCATATCCCCTTGATTTCAAAATCCGAGTGTGCAATGAGATTGTGGTCATCCTAAGAATGTTTGTTCCCAAAGATTTGAATTCCCTTTAATTATATTAAAATTCTTTGTACAGTGTACCAACACTTTCATAAAATTCTTGCATGAACATAGAGAAATCCGAATTGAAAATCAACTTAATACTTTTATTGTAATAAGTTCTATAATACTCTCCTTAAGCTATCTATATCTTTTTACATCCCAAAATAACTTTCCCTTATTTTAATGTATAAATTAGTTTATTTACCATTCTAAAAAACAATTTTCCATACTAAAATTTTCCATCAATTTTCCAAAGTACTACTTTCAGAAACTCAATACATGCCTTAAATTTTTAAGTACTTCAATAGCGAAGTAATAGTCTAGATATCATGTGTCTTTGGTTTTTTGTTTATAAATATAAATAATCCTTTATTATTCTTTGTTATAAAAAATTATATTACATAAAACATAATATATACACTAGTTTCTCCAATATTCTTTTGAATATTCATACATCATGGATATTAAAATTCTTGAAATTGCCCATCAAAAGATAATTAGTTAACTTTCCACACATTCTTTTTCCACACATTCTTTTTCGTTCCTCCATTCAGGAAAAAAAATTATTCGATATAATAGATATTTCCCTATTTCCCTATTATATTTCCCTATTATATACATCGAAATACAATAATTTAAGAATAATAGTCAAATTTCTTTGAAGAAGAGCCTTCTCATATTCTATACCTTCTTTTAAAACAAAATTCATTTGGCCACAATCTTCATTTTATACTTTCAACTTAGCGATATGATTTGTGTTTTTTCCCTATAAACCACTTCATGCCAATTAATAATATCCACCAACTTCCACTAAAAACAATAGAATAAATTAATAATAATTCCTAAAAAGGTGACTTTACATATTAAATTCAACTTATGTAGAATTTCCATATTTTTATATTGAAATGTAATATCAAAATGAATATTAATTACTTCTCTGCTTTATAAAAAATGTTAATGAATATTCTTTCACCCTGCTTTTTCTTCGATCATTTACTAGGCACATGAATTGTGATGATATAATCATTGTATTCTATCTTCGGGAGTTGTGAACTAAACCATTTCATATATTAAATTATTTAAACATTTATAATTAATTATGTTAAATTAAGGAAAATAATTTTTATCTAGATTAGTTTATTATGGAGTAAATTATTACAAATAATAAATATAACTAATTAAATTAAACTATGTAATTTTGATTTAAATTACTTATTATAAAATTATAATATGGTAAAAGTATTGTTTCAAAATCTACCATATAAATTATGAAAATATGGATATCTACTCGTATTAGGGTAACATCTTTTTTTAGACCATGGAAACACTAATATTTTTTTAAAGGTTTTAATAGATGATTTATAGTGATGTTTTTGGAGTGAATTGTCAATTTATAATACAAATATAAATAATATCAAATTAAATCATTAATAAAAAACTGAATTGTTAAGATTTATTTAATTATAAAAAAAATGTTATTTAAAAATATACATTTTTCATTATTTATTTATTTATTTATTTTATAATAAAAACATAAGTATTGTAATGCTTTATATTTGAAATTTTATAAATAACAAGTTAGCTGAATTATAAATAACTCTATAGTTAACCAATTTTAAAAGTTTCTACATATCATATGTAGGTTTCTTTCTATGAGAAATTTTCAATAGTATAATTGTCATTTAAATTGAAAGTAAATGTCCATGACATTATAAGCCTTATTGATACTATATTTTTTCATAAATAGGATACATCTACACAAGTTTATAAGGTTAAGACAAAATAACTCAAACAAAAATGACCAACTCAAATAAGAAACAACTCACAACACACAAAAAAAACCCTCAATCTGGGAAAGAGTTCATTATCATAGTAACATGATCTACATTAATAAATATACTATTGTGAAAAGAGAATCATTTGCATAAGAGTTCTCCATAGTTTATTATCTACAAATGAATGTACATGCCCTTTAAATTGAGATTGTGAACCAATTGACTGCTAAGCCATACTTCATAGATCAAACATTATTAACATCATCGAGTAGATGAAATTCATATCACTTTATTCCTGACTCTCTCTCTCTCTCTCCATGTTTCTGATGCAAGCCTGGCGTGCAATACCTAGGATTTTTCTTTTACCATGAATTTAAGAATGCATTTAAGTCACTGCCCAATTAAAAATCCAATCTGGGCAATTTCATACTCTGGAAATCTCCATTCATATGCGGAAGCTTGTTTCAAATTCCTCTGTGAACACCATGCACAATCAATAAAGCGCCCTCTCTTTGCGCAACTTTGATCAACACTTTCACTCTTTAGCAGCAACTTTTATTATGGAAATTATACAAAAAAAACACAGTGCTCCTTTCATTTGTTTGCAGTTCGAACTCCGATTAGAACACATAAGAAACAACAATGCCTTTTCCTATTACGCCACCAATTTTATTATTCCGGCACAATGATTGAAATACAACCTCTTCCGCAGAACAATGAACCCCATCTCCAGCAAATGCAAAAGTTTATGCAAAAGTCCTCACGGTGGAACCAGTCGTGGAGGTCTTCAGTACCATGGAAAGAAGCTTCCGATGCACTCTTACAGGCGATTATTTGCTCTTGGGTGAATCCTTCTACGGATATCTCAATACTGTTGGAATAAAACTGAATTACAGAGATTTAATGTATTAACCAAAGCCTTCTACAAGCTCGACCGGTTCAATGAAGCATCACGCGAGATCACAATGAAATTCAATAAAAAAGACAATGAATTGACATGCATATACAACTTATAAAAATTGATAATTCCATTAGCTGGAGAACACAGTGACAGTCGAAGCCTCTTCCGCCCACCGTCTCCCTTCTCTGCTTCGTCATCATGGCATTGTTTTTCCAACACATGGAGGTAAATGCTTTTTAATTGTAACGCATGGAGGCTTCACGAAATATAAAAATCACCGTTCCACAATTCAATACACACAATCAAGAAAGCATGCCGAGAAATAAAAAGGCCATTCAAGCCTTTAAACACACATTTAATAATTTATTGGATTCAACAGGAATCACTTACTTATGAAGACGTGGAGAGAAAAATTATCATCAATCTTTGGCACGCCTCCCCTCTCTGAGCTTGGTGACCAATCTCACACAAATTTAATAATGGCATGATTGCAGAAAATCAAATATTGTATTCAAATACATACTACTTACATAAAACCTCCTACTTTGGCCTGAATTTCGATCATTTGGCCCTTTACAAATTTCTAAAGGCTTACAGAGCCTGCTCTCAATCTCACACTCACTCTCTCTGATCTTCAATGTCTTTGAGGATTCCTAATTTATAAAACTAAGCATGATCTAGAATCACTCAACTAAAAGCTCTAAGAGTCTACATGCAATGTATACATATGGTAAAAAGCATCTTGAGGCTTTTCCCATCTTTTTCCTTGTTCTAAAATAGAAAAGTTTTCCTTATCCCATAATGATCCACATTCACTGCTTTAGGCCTAAAACACTCCCTATTTCCTATTTTTTCATTTATTTACTTTGGAAACATCTAATTAATCACATTGACTTGTAACTTAGGGAAATAATTCTAGAATGCTTGACCCCCTATGACTATTATTTACAATAATTTATCCTGGGTTGAATGCTCCCGCATCAGACTCCCAAGGTAGAAAAATTTCATGATCTCCTGATCATGTGTTCAAATCTATTTTTTCCTGGATCCCATATCTTGTGCTGCAACTTTCCATTTGTCGCTACTTCTATTTGTTGTTCTAGGTCTCCACAATTTATGTTGCTTTGCTCTACTAGTTGCACTCTCGTAATCTTCTGTTGTCTTCCTTTTGTTGCTTCTCCTTTGTTTCACCGTTGCTGGGTTATTCCGGGATTCTTTCACCATCACCTACTTCATCAATTCAATTTCTCTGTCTAATAGAATTTCTCTAGCATCTTCAATAAAACCTGTATTCACAAAACAATTGTTAGAATAAAAAACATAAGGCATCAGTGCCTCTTCTGCTGCTACCATTGTTGCCTCAGGTGCCACCATAAATGTCGCCCCACATGTTGCTCTAGCTGTCACTATGAATGTTGCTACCTCCCAAACTTCCTATCCCTCTGCAACATTCCTTTGCTTGTCACATGCAATTTCATCTGCTTCCATGATGTCTTTTTCCTCTTGTTCACTGCACTGAACTTTTTCATCTGTTGCAATCTCCCTGTCATACTGTGGATTCTCCAACAAATATTCTAATAACGCAATTTCTCTGTAGCATCGCTCACCTGCATTCATACATAAATTATCAGCTGTTACTTCCCTTATCTATGCTTCAGACTGATTCTCTTCCTCAACATCCAAAAGAAATTCCTCTTGTGCTATAACAGTTTCACAAGATGGAAAATCCTCCTCAGCACCTGTAATCACATCACAATTGTCAGCTATACAAACACAAGAGTTTACATTATCCAGCTGATCTGGATCTGCCCAATAACTCAAGAAATCGTCAATAATCTCCTCCTATGTTTCACCAATGGAAACCTCCTCTGCACCTGCAAACATACACAACTCATCAGTTTTAAAACTACAAGACTTTTTAGTCCTGACTGCTTCCTTCAGCACTTCCTTTTGATCAGATCTGCATGTGGAATCTTCAAATTCCATTCCTGGCTCAAGAACTCTAAGTCCCTTTTTCAACAAGGCAATCAGAATTTGTCTCAACCTCCTTTGCAATTGTCGCCAAATCACTCTTTTTCCCTTCAGTGGGAAGAGCCATTTTCCTTTCTGCTTTTCCTGCTGTTGCAGCCATTCTTCCAGTACCTGCAACTGTGCCTTTATTTCTGCAATCTTTCTTTCTCAAACTCCTGCAGTCATCTCATCTCTGTGGAATTTCTTTGAACCTCTTCCTCCTCTAGAAAAATTCCTTCTGCCTCTGGCAGACTGCTTCCTCATGAGTTTCTCACTCACCATGAGTTGTACCAGCCTCTGCAACAACAATCTCTCTTACTACAACTTACCTCACCAATCCTTCCCTCCGGATTTGGTCTTTTGGTAAGTACTTGGTTCACTGCCTCTGGAACCTCTTGAGCACTCCTCTTCTCTCTCTAGGCTATCTCTTCAGCTCACCTTCTTCTTCAGGACACTGCACTTGTCCTCCTTATCCACCCTTCAGCTGAATGCCAGGTTCACTCCCACCTTCTCTGCAACCATAAACTTCAATTATAAATTTCAACTCAAAAATCATCTCACCTTTAAGATCTTGCATGATCTTGTCGTCTTTCCATTTCTGCAATCCTGCTCACTTGCAATTGTGTATGCTGCATATCAAATTTAAAAGTCTGATCTTCAACAAAACCTTCTTCAGTTCTTCATCAAAACCTTCTTGCATTCATTAAAAACAAAACAAACATTCTTCAATGAAAACAGAGCCAGGCTCTGATACCACCTGATGCAATCCTGGCCTGCAATACCCAGGATTTTTCTTTTACCATGAATTTAAGAATGCATTTATGTCACTGCCCAATTAACACTCCAATCTGGGAAGTTTCATACTCTGGCAATCTCCATTCATATGCGGAAGCTTGTTTCAAATTCCTCTGTGAACACCATGCACAATCAATAAAGCACCCTCTCTTTGCGCAACTTTGATCAACACTTTCACTCTTCAGCAACAACTTTTATTATGGAAATTATACAAAAAAAACGCAGTGCTCCTTTCGTTTGTTTGCAGTTCAAACTCCGATTAGAACACATAAGAAACAACAACGCCTTTTCCTATTATGCCACCAATTTTATTATTCTGGCACAACGATTGAAATACAACCTCTTTCGCAGAACAATGAACCCCATCTCCAGCAAATGAAAACGTTTATGCAAAAGTACGCATGGTGGAACTAGTCATGGAGGTCTTCAGAACCATGGAAAGAAGCTTCGGATGCACTCGTACAGGCGGTTATTTGCTCTTGGGTGAATCCTTCTACGCATATCTCAATACTGTTGGAATAAAACCGAATTACAGAGATTTAATGTATTAACCAAAGCCTTCTACAAGCTCGACCAGTTCAATGAAGCATCACGCAAGATCAAAATGAAATTCGATCAAAAATACAATGAATTGACATGCATATACAACTTATAAAAATTCATAATTCCATTAGCTGGAGAACACAGTGATAGTCGAAGCCTCTTCCGCCCACCATCGCCCTTCTCTGCTTCGTCATCATGGCATTGTTTTTCCAACACATGGAAGTAAATGATTTTTGATTGTAACGCATGGAGGCTTCATGAAATATAAAAATCACCGTTCCACAATTCAATACACAGTCAAGAAAGCAAGCGGAGAAATAAAAAGGCCATTCAAGCCTTTAAACACAGTTAATAATTTATTGGATTCAACAGGAATCGCTTACTTATGAAGACATGGAGAGAAAAATTATCATCAATCTTTGGCACGCCTCCCCTCTCTGAGCTTGGCGACCAATCTCACACAAATTTAATAATGGCATGATTGCAGAAAATCAAATATTATATTCAAATACATACTACTTACATAAAACCTCCTACTTTGGCCTGAATTTCGATCATTTGGCCCTTTACAAATTTCTAAAGGCTTACAGAGCCTGCTCTCAATCTCACACTCACTCTCTCTGATCTTCAATGTCTTTGAGGAT
>APFE031717001.1:9905-63600 GCA_000404065.3 Pinus taeda | reverse complement strand
TATGCATTAAGGAGTCCATCTCTTCTTCCATGGCTATCTCCCACTTCTTCCTGCTTTCAACTTGCATTGCTTCTTCATAACATCGGGTTCACCGGAATCAGTCAACAATAAATAATATAATGAAGGAGAGTATCGTTCAGGGGGTCTACTTATCCTGGTAGATCTTCTAACACCACTTTCAGGTGTTTGGGGTGCCTATTGTAGTTGTGATGGTTGTTGTTGTTGTGGTTGTTGATTATTATTATTTTCAGGCACCTTTACTTTTTCAGTGATTTCATCAAGAACTGCATATTCCTTTTTTTCCTTTTCTTGTTTCTTTTCTTGCAACTGATTCTTATACAAGACCTTTTCATTGAATATTACATCTCTGCTCGTAATGATTTTGTGATTTTCATAATCATATAAGTGATAACCGAAATCATTAACACCATATCCAATAAAGGTACATTTCTTTGACTTTGCTTCAAGCTTTGTTCTATTTTCTTTATCAATATGGACAAATGCCTCACAACCAAAAGGCTTTAAAATAGAGTAGTTTACCTTTTTACCTGTCCATGCTTCCTCTGGAACACCACCATCCAAGGAACTTGAAGGCCCTCTGTTTATTAGATAAACAGTAGTATCTATAGCATCTGCCCAAAACTGTAAAGGCAATCGTGCATGCAATCTCATGCACCTTGCACGCTCCATGATTGTCCTGTTCATCCTTTCTGACACACCATTTTCTTGTGGTGTTCTTGGAACTGTCTTCTCTCTGCGAATTCCATGCTCTGAATAGTACCTATCAAACTCTCTACTGCAATATTCACCTCCATTGTCTGATCTAAGACACTTCAATTTCTTTCCTGTCTCAATATCAACCAAAGCTTTCCATTTCTTAAACGTATCAAATACATCATATTTATTCTTAATACAATAAATCCAAGTTTTTCTAGTTGCATCATCAATAAAAGTAACATAATAACGAGAGACACCGAGAGATGATACCTAAGCAGGTCCCCATACATCTGTATGCACAAGCTCTAATTTTTCATTCTTCTTTTCTTTCCTCTGAGAAATCTGACTCTCTTCTGTTTTCCATAAATGCAATTCTCACAGAAGTCCAAATCAACATTCTTCAAACCCTGCAACAAATTCCTTGAGTGAAGAATCTTCATCCCTTTTTCACTCATGTGTCCAAGCCTATGATGCCATAATGCTGCATCTGCTCCTTTGGAAGTTAAAGCATTAACAGAGTTAGAAATACCATTGCATAAATACAATGTACCAACCTTTTCGCCTTTTGCTATTACCAGGGCTCCTTTGGTGACCTTCCAAGCTTTATCTGTGAAAGTTGTCACACAACCTTCACCGCCTAACTGCCCTGTTGAAATCAGATTTTTCTTTAGATCTGGAACATGCCTTACCTCCTTTAGTAGCCATTGGTTTCCATTCTACTGTTTTACAGGAACCTTACCCATTCCAACAATTTTACAGGGTTTATCATCACCCAAACGAACTTGTCCAAAATCTCCTTGAACATAGTCCATCGAAGTTTTTCTTATAGATGTGGCATGGAATGAGGCCCCTGAATCTACCACCCAGGAATCAGTAATATTTTCAAAAGAAAGAATCAAGGCATCTTGTAACACCTCACCTGTCACATTTGCTTCATGATTTTTTTCTTGCTATGAATCTCCTTCTTTCCCTTCCGAGATCTACAGTCTTTCTTTATGTGTCCTTTCTTTCTGCATTTCCAGCACACTATCCCCGATCTGGACTTTGATCTG
Organism: Pinus taeda; assembly: GCA_000404065.3. Classification (NCBI taxonomy): domain Eukaryota; kingdom Viridiplantae; phylum Streptophyta; class Pinopsida; order Pinales; family Pinaceae; genus Pinus; species Pinus taeda. The sequence goes on along the minus strand of APFE031717001.1, from coordinate 61,831 downwards.
CCTTTCCTTGATTTACTACGATATCCTGAGCTCTTTCCTCTTTCCATTTTTCTTCCTCTAGACTTTGCACTCAGAGCATTTCCTGATGTCTCATCGGAGATTTTCCATCGCATTTCCTCGCTAAGGATAGCACCGACAACATCATCAAACTTTAAAGTACTAGATCCAGAAACGGAGTTACTAATGGCCATTACCAAACCATTCCAACTTTCTGGTAATGAGCACAAGAATAACAGAGATCTAACTTCATCATCAAAGTTTACCCCTACAGAACATAACTGACTTGTAACAGTATTAAAATCATTTAAATGATTTGCACAACAGATCCACCTTCCGACATCTTCATATTAAATAACTGTTTCATAAGAAATACCTTGTTTGAGGCCGAGGGTTTTTCATATAGTTTCTCCAACGCCTTAATCAAACCCTATGTCGTTGTTTCCTTCGAAATGTTGAAGGCAACCGACGCTGCAAGGCATAGCCGTATTGTTCCGAGTGCCTTTCTATCAAGAAGGTTCCATTTTCATCGTCCATATCCGTCGGCTTCTTTATTTTTCCGCCCAATGGTAGGTATAGATCTTTCTGATACAGATAATCTTCCATCTGCATCTTCCACAGCGAGAAGTTTTGGCCGTTAAATTTCTCGACCTTAAACTTACCATTTTCTGCCATTGCTCCCACTCGAACTAGGAACCCTTCTTTCCTGTGATTTTATCAGCCAAATAGACCTTCGGCTCTGATACCAGTTGTTAGAAATTATATATTACGGAGCAATGGAACACATAAAATATTGCAGATATATAAACATAGAAAACGCACAAAACAAGAGAGACACAGATATACGTGGTTCACCCAGTTTGGGCTACGTCCACCTTGAACAGCCAATCCTTCCTTTCCATTATCCAGCAAAATGAAGAGACACAACCTACAGCAAATCCGCTGTAATATCCTCTATTTTCTCTCACAGTCTCACCTCTCTGTTTCTCGCTCACATAGAATACACATCTATCACCGCCTCAAATACAATACCCTCATACAAGAGAGGGGTTGCCTTCTAGGGCCAAAAACCCTAAACTAAACATAAGTTCTACCGTCAGATCATCTGCCTAATGAACGGCTCATCAAGGCAAATTTACATCTGTTTTTAGCTTTGGGGGCGCTGCCCCCGAGCCCCCGCGAGGGGGACAAGTCCCCCCCGCGTGGAGGGGTGTAAAAAACTTCCTGGGGTATACATCTAGCTGAAACAAAGACCTCTGAACAATCATGCTCCACACACAACAATTTTGAATGCCTAACCAAAAAAATAATCTTGGCTGTAAGGAGTTTATTTAACTCATACTTGATTTGGCTTTCTAGATTGGGGTGAATTTTCCTTAATTTTTGTTGTACTGGTTTGTCGTTGGATATCATTGGAATATTGTGTTGTATGATGGAGATATCATGTGTTTTAAGATCTTCATAGCTCCAAGCAAATATACCCTTATACTTTTTTAATAAATGAATGAAGGTTAATCTCTCATCAGGTCAGAGGCCAAGTCCTAAATTGATTTTTTGGGGTTTTAGATCAGTGCCAAGGTTTACTAGTTCAAACCTTAAGGTCAAACTTTGGAGTTAGAATTAGTAACCTTCTTAAATCTGTCTTTTAGATCATAAAGATCTTCAAGCTTAACCATAGATTTAGGTATGGCATTTCCATTGGATTTATGTTTCAACTGATTGTCATGTTCATTTTCATCAATTATTTGATCATTGTATGATCCTTTAGATGTTAAAAATATTAGGATATCTTCATCTTCATTAAACACTCACCAATTTCTGACATTATCAGGAATCAATGGTAAAAAAATTAACTCTATAGAAAACCTATCTATACCGTATTCTTTGGATGGTATAAGCTTGGATTTTATATTAGCCAGAAGGTCAACACTTTCATTTTGAAGTCTAGGAATAGGAGAAATATTGAATGCTAAAAAATGTGAAGGTCTTGAACCAATGATTGATAATGTTTTAAATGTCCAAAGAGATAATGAATGGTGTTTCTTACTTGTTTGATAACAATTTCAGAATCTCTAAATACTTGAAGATATTTGATATCAAGACCTATTTCTTTATACACACCCTGGACTAGTGCCTCATATTCAGCAATATTGTTTGTGCATTCAAACTCCAACCTACATGCTAGCATTGTTTTTTCTCCTTCTAAATTAATTAATATAAAATTAACTCCTGCACCATCATTGGATTTAGATCCACCAAAATATAATATCCAAAACAAAGATTTAACTAATGGTTTATCTACAAGATTTAAACATTTGGAATAATTTGTTTGTGAAGAGGTTTCAATTTGCGAAGTAACAAAGTTATTCAAAAAATGTGACTTATGTGCATTGAAATTTCCTAAAAATGACTCAGCAGAGTAGTTTCTGATGATGTTATTGTTAAAATCTACTGGTTCCTTTTCATCTTCAAAATTAGTTATTGTATACTTCAAATGTTTTTTCTCAAGTCAATTCTGATTTGATTTGGCTTTCCATTGTAAGGGAGCCACATATGAGACCAATCTGTTGCAAAATAACCATGAAGTTTCTCAGACCAATCCCTACTAAGAATTAAACCATAAAATTCGGGAATATCAGAAATTAGTATGTCAATTACTTGACAAACTTTTGGATTAGAAGAAAGTCTAATGCTGACTGAATTCATTTCCCCTAAGACCTCGACTTTTGTTATATCAAGTTGGACAATGTGAACTGCAAACGTTTGGGGTGAGACATTTAATTTTGTGTACACTGGTCTTAGCATTATGTTTGAAGAGGCCCCTAAGTCTATTAAACAATTGTGCAAATTGTTATTAAATATTTCATAAGTCAAGACGAAAGGGGGAATGTGTAAGTTAGATCTATCACCAACTAAGATAAAATCGGTGGAATCAACCTTGTTTGATGAATCATTTGGAGGCTTACCCATTCCTCTAGAAGATTTGGATATAACAACAACGGGAAGAGGAGAAGCAGGAAATGCATTCAATTCTTTGAGTAAAATCTTTTGCTGATGTTTAAGCTTACTGAGCTCATGGACAGAAATATTTTCTTTGGCTTTCTTCATGTCCTCCACTATGTTATATTCCATAGTATATGCAACTACCAAGGTCTTGGATGAAGATGGAAGATTAGATGAGGATGTAGTTGGTTGAGGAGATGTGCAAGAAGATTTTTATTGACCATTTTTTCCTTAGCAACAGAGGTTGAAGGCTTTTTCTTTTGGGTTGATTGTACAGAATCAGCACGACTTTAACTCCTAGTGCTAATAAGTAAAGCTTATTGCTCATCTTCATTATCAAAAGTAGGTAGGATAAAATCCCACATCCCATGCACTTCAAACAATTCTTCATCATTAGATTCATCAGCAGATAAAGTTGTTTCTTCATCATCTTCATCAAATCAGACTCAGCGTTAGATATTGTAGTTGGAGGTTGAGGATTAGATGATTGATTTCTCTTGAAGGATCTAAAAGGTTTTTTAGAAGAGGACTCAACTACCTATTTTTTAATTTACACTATCTCATTTGACATGGTTTTAAGGACTTTTTGTAAGCCTTCAAGATTGAAGGAATCCTTAGGGGCTTTCTTCTTTGATTCATCCTTAAATGTAACCTTTCTTGTCTTTCTTTCTTCTTAGGCAGTCTTCTTTTCTAATGAAACTATTCTCTTTTCTACAGACAGAGCTTCTTTCATGTTTTCTACTAAAGTAACCTTATTGGCTTTATCCACAAAAATTGCTATATTGGAAGGAAGAGAGTAAATGTACCATTCGATCTATACATCAATGCCAGGGCTTTATGTAACTAGTATTTTGTTTAGAAATTTATTAAATCTAGAATTAAAATCTTTGATATTTTCACCTGATTTTGCTTTTAAAATAGAAAGATCATTAATAAGGGATGTAGTTGTGCAATCATCACCAAATTTAGCTAAAAAGTGTTCTTTGAACATTTCCCAATTAGCAATAGATCTTGGTAATAATGAAAAATACCATGAACCTATCAATCTTTGAAGAGTGTAGAGAAACAATCTTACTACATGGTCTTCTTCAACTACTCCATTAAGATTAATGGCTAACATATAATTGTGCAGATGCTCTTCAACAGGTAATCCATCATCAGGATTAAATTTTGATAGCCATCTTTCTGGATGTTTAGGTAGATCATGGAGAGGTGTTGGCATTTTCACAGCTCCAAGATTGACCCAGGTCTAGCTGGTGGCGGGGGTGGATTTTTTTGTCTTCTTGTTATTATTGGATTTTGGGAAGAGGTGAATGTTGAGGGTGATTGTGTGGAAGAAGAGACATGTTGTGTATTAGTTCTAAATGAGCTAGCACCAGTACTTTGAGAAGAAGGGGTTTTAACAGGATTGATTGGAGGGAATGAAGGAGTTTGTGGAGGTGAGTTTGACAAAATCTCACTAGTGGATGTTTGTGACTCAAATTTCTTAGTCTTTTTCTAGAAGGAAGGAAGAGGAAACTCAAGTGGAGGAACCCAAGCTTCTCGCTTTGAGAATGAGTTAAAATCTAAGTGGGTTGTAAAGTAGATGTTATCCTTCATTTAGAAGCTCCATATGGTACAAGATTTTCTACCGAAATAGAAATTTATCCCAATTTCTTTATTAAGATATGGAATTCAAGTGATTTTAGATTATAATCTGAAGAGGGTACTTCAAGAAATGTACAAGGAGATTTAGGAGGTGATTTCTCAATTTCTAATCTAAAAATAGGATCTTTGGATGAAGATTTAGAAGTTGGGGTGACCTTGAGGGGGAGTGACTCTTGGAATGGATTTTTAATTTAGATTGAGTTATTTTTTAGATTCATAGTCAAAGGCCCTCCTTCTAGCGCCAAAAATTTTGATGACTCGAAATTCGCTGCAAAAACATGGGGGATAACCACCCGGCTGGGCACTTGAATACTGCTCCTTTCTGTTTGGAATAGTAGCTCCAACTGGATATAATGGGACCAGTTTCCCAATAAAATGTGATAGAATGGATTTAGAGTGCCTAATATCGAATCTAGGTGATAAATAGAAGTGATTATAAAATGAAATACATGTATTAATCTATCTATTACGCAAGGTTACTTATGTTTATGTTGTTAGGTTCCTATACCAATAGGTTTCATTTTTCAAGATTGACAGTGGAAGGGCTAAATATGTTCATCATTGCATGTCGCAAAGGTTCCATATTTTGTATACAGACTAGGAAAATTAAAAAATGAAAAGAGGGTATGACTTAAAAGAATAAATAGAAGGCAAGAAAATCAATTGGTCAAAAGAATAGTGAAAATGAACCCCAAATCAAAGACCAGGAAAATGGCCAGTCAAAATGCCACTACTATCTTTTGGGCAGCACCACAATGTACAAATATTGCTGCTAATTATACTTGATGGATGGCCCTATAGTTTAATCTGGACCATGCCATGTTTAAATTGCTTGTTGCAGAATAGAGAATGATTCCTGTCTGAACAACTCAAGCTTGGCAGATGACTAGCTAGGTAGAGAAATGAAGGAGCCCAACCGCTTAATCTGGGTCCTTGGAAGAAATAAGGGTAGATTTAGATAGGAGGACAGTCAAAAGAAAAAGAGGGCAATCAGGGTTTGCTAATTCAAGTGCACCCAATTCAAGTGAAGAAAAAAATGTTAGGATTGCTAGGTTGGGTAAGTAGTGTAAGGTTGCAGAAGTAAAGGTGCCATTACCATTTGGATTATCATGAAGAACTCATCTCATTAAGGATGTTGGCACCATGGCAGAGGTTTGATGACATAACAAACGGAAGCATGACTAATTTCCCCCTTTTTTCCCCAAACATCATTTATTAACATCCCCCAAGGACCTTGGGATCTGCCCAAAAAGTCCTGTTTCACTTCATTCCATAACAAGTACCAAGTCAAACTATGAATTTACTCAAGGAAAACAAGCCACATTTCTTGTGTAAAAATCATCATTCTGAATTCCACTCATTTTCCATGTCTACGTTTCATTTTATAAGCTTAGCATTTTCCCCTGCATTGTCCACCTCACCAAGTCATATTAACAACTAATTTATTATTTAGCTCTTTAAACATTTCCCCCTTCCCTAGTTCTACAAAAAACTATATAAAAATCCCAAAAAATCTATTAAATACCCTATCCCTGGCAATATAGCTATAAAAGTCATGTCTTGGGGAATGTTTAGTCCATCCGGGACTAGTATTAACCCTCCACCACCCTAAAGCTATGGGATTTGATTAAAACCCTTGGTTAAAATCAAATAACCATATACCCCTCCCGTGCTAAGTGTTTAAAGGTTTGTTTATGTTTCAAATAAACACAAATCGAGCGCATATTATGAACCCTCACTAAAACTAAAGTCTAAACCCACCCCCCTCACCTTTATTTTATTATTTAATTGGGCGGGTCCCGTGCCTTAACCCGCCGCCACCACGTGTCCCCCTCCAGTCGTCCGATCGTCGGCCCTGCAAATCCAAAGGTGGGTGGTCATTTTCACCAGGGAAGCGGCAGAGGTTTAGCGTCCGGGGGATTGGCGGTTTCACCGCCGTACCCCCGCCACGCGTCGCCTTCCCGGGGTGTTCGGAGCCCCCACACCCTTATACCGCTTATGACCCAAGGGTGGTGCAGGGAATACTGGAAACCACCCTCCACCCTATGATGTCACACCCGCGTTACCTATGATGTCACCGCCCGTGTTCCCCGCCGCTGCTCCACGTCGCTCCCACGTCATCCACCCGCGTCCACATCCTACCACCGTGTCACCACCACATCGCCATCCTCGTCAGCCGCCACGTCATCCAGCCACCCGGGACCCACCGATGACATCATGCTGATGTCATCACCGAAAAGCGCCAAAATTCCCAATTTCACATAAAACCAAGTAAAAGGGCCATTTTATGTCATTTTCACGACTTATTTCCGGAGCGTTGTGCATGTTGTTTACGACGATTTGCCGCCAAACTCAGAATTTGACCGTTCGAGCTGCCACCACCTGCAAATTCAAGTCAATTGCTTACCATTGCACCAGTTCAACGTCCTCGGAGCTGCAAAAACCAGGTACTTGCCCACAGTTAACCTATTTCACCCCTTTTTTCGCCATTTTCTCCAATTTACCTGCATAAAATTCTGCAAGCTCCCCACTAGGCTAATTATGTACTTGAATATTGCCTAAATTCCCTGGTAAAGCTCCTGCTCTAGCAAAACCCAGTAAACCCGCGCCCTCCTGCAAAATGCACCGTTAAAGAGTGATTTTAAGACCCGAGCTGCCGGCAGAATTCAATAAAACTGTACAGTGATCCCTCTCACTAGAATTTCCTCTACAAAGCTCCAGCCACTTAGCTCAAAAACAGTCTGTTTCTCTCTGCAGATTGCCCCACAGTTTATCAATCCAGTAAATAAGTACGTTGAAACTCTGAAAGTTTTCCTTTCCCATAAATACAAATAGGACAAGTCACTCCCAAGTATAAATTCAGTTTGTAGTCTTCACTAGTTTCACTAATCCTGAGCTCAAGTATTAATCCAGAAAACATTTCACTATGGCCACTCCATTAGCTCTAGATGTAGCTCCTATCAATACACCTAACAAGGAGCTTGAAGCAATGCCTTTAGTGGATAGTGATTTCCTCATTCAGGATTTTGTTGGAGAGAGAAACCACTTGCAGACCTTCTGCCAGCTGAGGAATAGCCACTTAAGCAACAGTGACATGTATGGCATCTGGGAGTCAAATCTGCCCATCTATTTCTTGCCTTCTGTGAATGTTTTCCCTGAAATAATTCACCTCTGTGCTGAGAATTATGACCAGAACCTCAGAGCTTTCAAGTATCCATCTGGGAGCATATTTTTTCACATTACTCCTGATTCCATCAATCAGATGCTCAATTTCAAGCAGACCCAACTGCTCTTCCCTTTTTCCATAAAATACCTGCTAGATGAAGGCTCCAAGCTCTCCAGCACTGAGATTGCTACAATTTCCAAGACTTTCATGAGAGCAGCCCGCCAACCTACTAGGCCACCTCCTTTCCTATATGTAAATTTCAATGAGGTAGGAAAGTTGCTTGTAGACATTATATACTCTGTGCTGGGTTTCTTAACAAGTGAGCATATTGATGAAACAGTGTTGGTCCTTTTGTCTACATATAGCCTGGGGAAGAACCCTACTATGAAATACAACTATGCCAAGTTCATTGCCAACAAAATACATGACCAACTACGAAAGCTGGACAGGGAGGAAATATTTAAGTATTCATCATACATCTATCACCTATTCATGTACTATCAGTCAGATTCTTTCCAATGCTCCGTCAAGAAGCTGGATTCACAGGGTGAGAGGAGGTATGTTATCTTTTGGTCTTCAATTTTTCATCATGTCCAAAACTCTCCATATTCCTACTGTGAGTTCATTGACCAATTTGTGTATCCAGTCACATGCCTTTTGAAAATAACTCCTCCTCCTAGGTTGTCATGTGACATGCAGAAAAATATTGCAGCTGTCCAAGAATTATAAAATAGGTGATTGGTATCTATACCAAAATCACACAGTCATCAGGATCTATGGTTGTGAGCTCTGTCCTTACAGGCTCCCAAGATATGTGCCTATGAGATTGTTTGCCTTGGAATACTATAGGCAACTCATCAATTCTGATCTTACACATTTTCATAGTGCCAAGAAGAAAGCCAACCTGAAATTCAAAGACCGTATGGGCCCCTTCATCATGAACAAGAAATATGGTTGGCAAGAGGCTGATCAAATACTGGGGCAACAACTTAAACTAAAAAGGAGTTTCTGGTGGGTCCCTTATGACCCTAATGGCTTTATCAGTGCTAGAAGAGTCAAATATAGGTTGTTAGCCTATAAGAATTGTCCATATCCACAAATTGAACATTTTTCCAACCAAGATGAATGGGTGTTACAGACATTAGTTGAGGAATTTACTCAAGAAGAGACAATGGAGCAAACTGTAAAAGATTTAGAAAAAATTCTTGACTTGGATTCTTTTCACCAGGTGACATTCAAGCTACCAATCCAAGTCGAAGAAGGCACATCCTCTGCTACAGCCGCATAGACTATCCACCATGCATCTACAACAACAGAAATTACAGCAAAAGGAAAGGAAGTGATGTATGCACAGCAGGAGACAGAGATAGAGAAGCATCCCAGCACTTCCAAAGATCAAAGTCAAGGGCAAGCCCTTCCATAGCAAACTGAAACATCCCAAATTCCAGTCTTGCAAACTCCTCTCAATGAAGAGAGAGGTAGAAAACGGGATAGAGAGGAGCCCACACCTCCTAGTGGGTCAACACAGCAACCAGAGGCCAAGAGGCCAAGAATTGACCCTCAGACTGAAGAACACATCAGTGAAGAAAGGGTAGAGAGCCAAAGCAGAGAAAGAGAGTCTAGTCAGCAAACTCCTACCAGCTCGTTCCAGCAAGAACAAGGTATTCAGCAAAGTACAGAAGTGTCCTCTTCCAGGTAGCAGGGCAAGCAACCAGCTGGTATCAAGGGAACTTTTATGGAAATTAAGGCACAAAATGAACTTTTGAGCGTACAACTCTACGATCAATTCTTGAAGACAACACCCTCGAAGCAACAAATATTGATGGCAGCATATGATATCAAGGAGGACAAGATGATTTTGACTCATTTTAAGCCTAAGGTTCCAAAGCCCAAATCATCTGCAGACTACACAAAGACAAATCTAGAGGTCCTCTCCAAGGACATACATCCCATGGATCAAATTGAGCTACACAAGAAAACAGGGGAAATGGTTTATGCCACACTTGCAGATAGGGCCATGCTGGCGCATCAGTTAAAAGAATCACTGAGAAATACAAATACACAACTAGATTTGGAAAGGATGTCTTCCACTGCTAAGGACAACCGGATCAAAACTTTGGAATACATAATTATTGATCTAGGACATGATCTTAAGGATCCAAAGGGTATCAAGGCCCTTATGAAGAAAAAGGAGGATGACATTGTTGCACTCAGAAAGCAGGCAAAGCTGCCTGCAACCATTCACCCTCAAACAGCAGAACTTGCACAGGAAAAACAGGTTGATGAGACCATGGATCTGCTTCTAAAGATGAATCAGAGAATACTTCAGATGGAGGCAGAATTGGAGAAGGCCTTGCAAGACAAGCAAAGGAAGTCAACCTCCCAACCCCCTCAAACATCTACAACTCTTGGCCCTGCTCCACTTACACAAACAGCAGCAGCCCCTCCTACCATTCCAGCACCTACAACAGCTACATCAACTACAAATGCAATAGCAGCAACAACAGCAGCACCTGAATCCAGTATGAGCATGGAGGACTTAATGAAAGCTGTCAAGGAGCTTGAAATTCAAGTGATAGAAATAAATGAGGCCAAAGACAGGTTGGCCAAACTAGAGGCCAGTTATGAAAAGTCTAAAATGATAGTGGTTGAGAAGCAAAGTGAAATAAAAGCCCTAGAGACCAGAGTAAAAGCCTTAGAAAAAGAGCTGCTTCTAGACAAAACTCTAGCTGAGATTAAAAAGATTTTGTGGGCCAAAATTGGCCAATCAATCAATGACCAATGGCGAATAATACAGGCCATTCATGAGCAAATTGAATTGATAGGCATAGATCAAATTGAAATTCAAAAGGCCAGAGCAGCATTGGGGATCATGCCTGAGCAGGCTAACAAGATGATCCATTTCCTGAATACTCATACCAAGGAAGAATTGGCAGCACTAGATATTAATAGTAGAATAGACACCATCCTAACAGCAAAGAAAGTGCTGAACTTGAGAAATTTCACACAGACTCTGGAAAGAAAATGTCAAGATATGCAAGTAGAAATAAATTATTTCAGGATAAGAATAACAGCATTGCAAGATAGAGGATTGCCCAGCCTAGTGACTGGTACTGGAAAATTGTTGTCCTTTGAACAATACACCACCAAAATCAACAATTATGTTGAAAATAAGATTACAGCCTCTACCAGCTCCACAGAAGAAGCACGACCTCCCTCTGGGAAATCTCTATATGATAAATTGGAGAATCTATTTTTTATTGAGCATGAAATTAATCATCTATTTGAAGTGCCTCCAAATTTTTATAGATATACTGAAGCAGATGAAACACTCATAAAGATAAGGAGACATCAGCTACCTCCAGCTGATTGGTGGAAAGCAATGTTGGAGGTATTGCCCAGGTGATTTAGGTATATTCTTCCTTTTTGTCATCTTCAAATCTCAGTCATAGTACAGGTCAACAAAGAATCAAGCACGTAGGCACTACAGAAAGCATCAAACACAGTGACTCACCAAAGCATTAAGACAGCAAGCTCAGCAAACACAGATTAAAGACGCAGCTATAGCCAACTCGGTTAATCCAAAAAGTCAAAATTTGTCTGACAGAAAGATAGCTGCCATACCAATATTAATTGCTGCAGTTATTTCTTTCATTTATTTATGTAAGAGAGTTGGTGATGTAATTTATTACAAAATGACTCATCATCAAGATATTTTATCTCCTATTTTTGTATATAAACCCTCCCATAGAGCGTATTGGGGGTCGGTTGTTGTGAATCTCTCTCAAAAGAGCTGCGTTGTATATCTTAGACTTCTTTTCGCTAATACAAATTTCTGGTGAAGTTCTTGGTTCCTATACTATCTGAAGGTGGAAATGAAGGACTGTGTTATGCTGCAGAATTCCTGTGTCATTTGATGGAACAATAAGTTACTCTGAACTGTGTTTGTCTTTCTATGTATGCAAAAATTTCATATATGTTTCATGTTCTTAGCAACAGGGAAAAGGAATAGCTTAGGATTTGTTTAGATACACCCTCTGCTCAATCTCTGTTTCTAAATATGTTTTCTTCAGAATTAGCCATGGATGTGAATTCTTGATTGCTCATATTTGAACTAATTCTCCCACTGTGAATACTGTTTAAGAATTCTTAACTGCCCTTAAACAATACTCCCACTTTCTCCCCTTATTAGCATAGTGAAAGATTCCTAACTACCTTTCACTCACTAATTTCATAACTTCATCACCCAAACTTGAATAATTGTTCCACAGATACCTATCTGGCTTTGCAGAAATACTCTTTCCTCAAAGAAATACTTCAGCAGTATGCATTCATGAACTCCATTGCCCAATGGTTAAGACTGCTCTGTAATCTGCACACCAACTCTGTTTGAATTCACCAACCAACCAAATCTAAAACAAAATCAGTGCACCATAACTAGCCTAAAATCGCCCACAAACAATGCTAAATTATAAAGAGAGAGCCCTCTCTGGTTGCAGGTAGGCTAGAACCTGTAACTAAAAGACTGGTTAGTGGTTACCTCAACCGTATTCCCTTTGAGAAGCAGGGAACAACCTGAGTGATAACATCATTGGCGACTCCACTGTGGACTTCAGTTTCAAATTACCATAATTAAAATGAAACAAGCTTCTTGTTTTTCAAATGAATCTCCTCGGAAGTACCTCTAAAAAACTGTGACTATAAGCTTCTCATAAAACACTAAGAAAGAAAACTCAGAAGCTAGCTCCAAAGAAGAAAACTCGTTACACTAGGTCAAACCCTGACCCAGATCCTCCAGCTATTTTTGAACACCCCAATTTAATCCCTAAGATCCTGAAGAAGCAATAGCAACAAGAAAAGTTCTCTAATTCAAGTGCTGAAGCAGTTCAGCAAAGCTATATTCCCACCCCTGCTAAAGTATCAATTCAGCCTCATTTTTCTTGTACTTCCCCTAGTTCTTCATCCACTTCCCAAAGTAGTTTCCCCACTCCTCCATACACCACACATCCTACTCCTATTATCCCTGTTCCTCCAACTGTTCCACTTCTTCTTGCTGTCCCATTTATCTCTGCAAATATGGTTAACAGGTATGCCCCTTTACACTTGCCTGCAAATCCTGGGGCTATGCCCCAAGATTATCAAAGCAAGATCACTTACTTTGATGGTACCGGTTCTTATACAGCCCAACAACACACCAAGAAAATGCAGGACTATTTTGATAACTATGAAATTGATGATGAAGATGTAAGGATGAAAATTTTTGTACAAAGTTTAACTGGGGATGTAAGGACCTGGTTTAGGTCATTAGCTCCACATTCTATACTCAATCCTGATGCCTTATACCTAAGCTTCTTAAACATATGGGAAAAGAAGAAAGACCCTTTACACATCCTAACTGAGTATGATAATTTAAAAAGGGGTCCACAAGAAACAGTTCAAGATTATTGTGTTAGGTTCAACAATGTATACAATGCCATTCCTTAGAACCTGAGACCTCCACCTGACTTGGCCCTGATCAAATTCCCTGATGGTTTTGATTCAGATATGGCATATCAGTTAAGAGAAAGAGCACCCCCAAGTCTGGCAGACATGCAGAATATAGCTGTCAGTGTGGAGGCAAACCTGATTGCTAAGAGAACCAGAGCTAAAAATGAGAGAAGAACAACATTTAAAGAGGAACCCTCAGCTTTTGAGAAAAAGCTAGATGCAATCATGAAAGTTATGGAGAGGTTAGGAGATAGAGTTGAGACCATTGAGAGAAAGTCCTCTTGGGAAGGACAAACAAGCAACACTACTAGGAACCCTAATTTTAGAAAAAATCAAAATCCAAATGCTGGGAGGACTGGTCCTGATTAGAATATCAGACCTCCATTTCAAGAGAACTACGCAGAGGCCTCAACCTCTAATGAACAAATAGAAGATCCTCACATCAATCTAATGGGTTTGGACAGTGAACAACAAGTATTCTTAACACAAGATGATCAACAAGCCCAAGAATGCAAACAATTTCAAACAAAATCTAGTGAGTCATTTGATTTCAGAGAAGGGTATGATACAACAGTCTATGAGGTACATAAACAATATAAATTGAGGAGCAGAACCATAGATGTGCTTGAGCTTACCAAATCAACACATACCAAACTACCCAAGAAACCCAGTGATAAAGTTGTCTTAACAGAGTCCTCCGATAAAAAACTCCAAAAGGAAATCACAGTGGAAGATGTATCTGATATACAGCCTTTAGTAAATCCCTCATCTACACCATCTCTTTCAACAGAACTCTTGAGAAAACCTCTAGAAAACAACTACAATTCAGACATACCTCAAAACAGTGAACCTGGCCATGAGAAGGTCACCCAAAACCCAGCAGAAAAAGAAAAATTTGCTGCTCAAAATATAAAAGTTCAGATGGAAAAGCCTTTCAATTTAGAAACAGAAATTGGCAAGTTGAAAATAACCATTCCTCTTTCTGAACAGGCTAAACATGAGGTCTTTAGACAAAAAATCAATAGGTCAATGCAAGTACCAAAGAATAGGGATGCAGTTAATATTCTGGATGATCAGCCAGAACTGATTTTTGGCTCAGAATTCAATGGCAAATCAGTGGATGGAGGTATCCCTCCATTTTATGTGAGCCTAAATATTCATGACAAAGTGCTACACAATGCCATGTTTGACTCAGGTGCCTCTCATAATCTAATGCCCAAGTCAGTAATGGAAAAAATTGATCTAGACATCACAAGGCCTTACAAAGACTTGTTTTCATTTGATTCCAGCCAGGTAAGATGTCTAGGCCTAATCAAGGACCTTTGTGTATCCTTAGTCCAATACCTAGCTAAAACAATTTTGATGGATGTGGTAGTAGCTGACATTCCACCCAAATATGGTATGCTTTTATCCAGATCGTGGGGTGCCAAACTCCAGGGATCTTTGCAACTAGACATGTCATATGCCACAATTTCAGTCTTTGGCCAGCCAAAGAGATTATACCGAGAAACATTGATGAAATATGTGGTCAACAGCCAAGAGAAGCCCCAAAACTTCCCAATCTACTCCATTCATTCAGACCTGGACTCATTTATATTGTACAATGCTGATATGTGTGCCAAAAATGAGGTCAAGCTCCTAAAAACAACAGAAACAAGAAACATAAATGAACAGTCTAGTGCTCAAGATCAAAAGATCATTGATATGATTAAAACAACAAACCCAACTAATATATCACATGAATCACAAAAGCCAGACCTTCCCACTAAACAAATCTGTAAACCCATTCAAAGAAGCATTGATCAGGAAATATTGTGGTATTTAGAATTTGATGGGTCAGTGAACAAATTAGGAGTAGGGGCAGGGGTTTGGATACACAATACACAAAACGACCATGCTCTAGGTCATGCATATAGGCTTAACTTTAGATGTACAAACAACATGGCCGAATATGAAGCCCTTTTGCTAGGTCTCAAACTGATTAGGAGTCTTGGAGTGACCAAAGTTTCCATTTTGGGTGATTCAGATTTAATTGTGTAGCAGATCAAGGGAAATTTTGTTACAAATGATCTCAGGCTAAGGTCTTACAGGATAGCTGCAACTGAGTTACTTAGCAGTTTTTTGGAGTTTCAGCTCACCAAAATACCTAGAAGTCATAATTTACATGCACATAGTTTGGCAACTTTTGCAAGCACCTGTAAACTTCCTTTTGGGCCTAACCACCAGTTCACTGCTGAGATTAAACATAGGCCTGTTGTCCCAGATAATGTAGACAATTGGCAAGTGTTTGAGAATGATACACAAATAAATAATTTTTTGACCATGAAAGCAGAATTATCAAGCTTAAACATAGACACAAGCACTAGGGATGATCAACAGCAAATTGATGAACTTAAGACAAATGTATCAGCTGAAACAGCAAATGTGATGTTACATCCAACAACCTTTGACTCTGCCAATTTACAGAAGCTAAAACAAGCAGATTTTGATGAAGTCATTGAAGAAGAATCTAAAGTAATTCAAGTAAAGGATAATTTCCTGGCTACAGGTCTTACTCCTTTAGAAGACATTTTTGACTCAAATGACATTCCTAAAAAACCAAAAATGCAACCCATAAATGCATAAATTGAGGAGTGTAATATTGGGACCACTGAAAATCCCAAGATGATAAAGCTTTCCAGAACCTTACCTCCTGACAAGAAATCACAATACATTGAATTGTTTAGAGATTTTCAAGATGTGTTTGCGTGGAGTTATGAAGACCTCAAATCCTATGATATTTCAGTCGTTCAACACACAATACCCTTGAACGAAAGCCAGAAAAATTTTAAACAAGAGTTGAGGAGAGTAAATCCAGTCCTTCTTCCCCTAATTGAAAAAGAGGTAAAAAGAATGTATGAAGCTAGAATCATTGCACCTATAATATTTTCTGAATGGATTTCAAACCTTGTACCCACAAGAAAGAAAACTGGAGAGATAAGACTTTGTGTTGATCTGAGAAATTTGAACAAAGTCTCTCTCAAAGACCACTACCCCTTACCAAAAATGGACCACATCTTGCAGAGGGTAGTAGGAGCTTCAAGGATCTCAATATTGGATGGTTTCTCATGATTCAATCAGATTCTAGTTCACCTAGATAATCAAGATAAAACAGCTTTTACTACACCTTGGGGAACCTTTAAATATGTCAAAATGCCTTTTGGACACAAGAATGTTGGAGCCACATTTCAAAGGGAAATGGACATAGCCTTTTCTAAAGAAATCCATGATTTCTTAGTCATATATCTTGATGACCTCACAACTTTCTCAAAATCAGACCAAGAACATTTAGAACATATCAGACAGGTGTTCTTAATTTGCAGAAAATATGGCATATCTTTGAAACCCAAAGAAATCACTATTTGGCCTTGAAGAAGGCAAACTCCTAGGTCATATAATTTCAAAACATGGTTCAAGAATTGACCCTGATAGGATTCAAGCTATCCTTCAAGTCCCTCATCCAAGAAACATCAAAGGATTAAAAGCTTTTCTAGGAAAGATTAATTTCCTAAGAAGATTTATTCCTAACTTGGCCGAACTAATAAGATTGTTGAATAACATGCTCAAGAAAGATGCCAAAGTCAAATGGATAGTAGAGGCCAAACAGGCCTTTGAGGAAATCAAGGTAGCTTTAGCAAGAACACCTGTTCTTACAAATCCTAAATTTGATAGAGACTTTATAATTTTTTCCTTTGCATCTGAAAATACAATTGTTGTTGTCTTATTACAAAAGGATGACTCAGGATGTGAGAAACCCATTTCCTTTTTCAGCAGAGCCCTTAGAGATGCCCCACTCAAATACCAGATCATGGAAAAGCAAGCATATGCCCTTGTCAAAGGCATAAAGGATTTCAGAGTTTATATCTTGTACTCTCACATAATTTCCTATGTTCCCAATGCAGTGGTCAAAGACATTTTAACTCAAGAGGGAATTGAAGGTAAAAGGGGCAAATGGATAGCCAACATTTTGGAATATGACATAGAGATTAAGCCAACAAAACTTATAAAAGGACAAGGGCTAGCTAAGCTAAGGACTGAAACCAATTTCCAAGCCCTTGACATCAATGAACTGGATAACGAACAGGAGATGGCGACTCCACAGATCAATCAAGCCTTCTTACAATCACCTTGGTATGCTGACATAAGTTTTGTATTGTTAAACTTGCAAGCTCCTCCAGGGTTATCCAGAACCAAAAAGAGATTTCTGAAAATGAAAGCTTCAAAGTTTTGTATCATAGATAATGTATTATTTTGGAGAAATCATGAAGGTATTTTGCTTAATTGCCTAATTTTAGATGAAACTGAGAAAGTCCTTAGAGAATTTCATGCAGGAGATTGTGGAGGGCACTTATATTGGAAATCAACTGCTGATAAAATCCTAAGGGCTAGATTTTATCGGCACTCCCTGTTTGCTGATTCAAAAAAGTTTGTGATGTCATGTCATAAATGTCAGATCTTTGAAGGAAAGAAAAAGTTGTTGCCTTTACCCCTTAAACCTATTTCAACTGAAAAACCATTTCAACAATGGGGTTTAGACTTCATTGGGGAAATTCACCCTTCATCCTCTAGCCAGCATAGATGGATTTTAACAGCTACAGATTACTTTACCAAATGGATAGAGACCATACCTTGTAGACAAGCCAATGACCCAATCATCATGCAATTCCTAGAAACCAATATCTTGTCTAAATTTGGCTGCCCGGAGAAGATCATAACAGACAATGCAGCTGCCTTTAAATCCAAAAGGATGATCAGCTTTTGTCACAAATATCATATTACCTTAGGTCATTCCACAGCCTATTATCCTCAAGGCAATGGCCTAGCTGAGTCCTCCAATAAAAGCCTCATCAACATCATCAAAAAGACATTGGAGGAGAACAAAAAGAATTGGAATAAGAAGCTGGTAAATGCGCTATGGGCAGATAGATTGACCACTAAAAGATCTATTGGTACAAGTCCATATGAATTGGTATATGGTCTGGAAGTTGTCTTCCCTTCATCTCTTGGGATCCCTGTGATCAAATTACTGCAGGAAATACAAGCAGAACCTAATGATATCCAAAGGAGGATCAATCAAACAATTCACTTGCAACAAACAAGGGAAGAAGCGTATCATAGAACCCAGGTTCTACAAGAGAAGCTGAAAAAGATGTTTGACAAAAGAACAAAAGCTGAAGTCTTTTTCATAGGAAACAAAGTACTAAAATGGGATTCTAGGAGGGAAGACAAAGGGAAACATGGCAAATTTAATTTTCTTTGGAGAGGACCATTTGTAATTCAAGCTGTGCAGGGTAAAAACACCTTTTTCTAAAGAGTATGGATGGTTCAAATAATGAGGAAGGCCCAGTGAATGGGAGAATGCTCAAGCACTACTATGATTCATGAACACAACACAATTACATATTGTACATAAATATGTGTTTTTTCAGCATTTTTCATTTGTAGCAACTATATAGAAACCCAAGTGCAACAAATTTTGAAGAAAGATCAGTGAACTGTATCAAGTGTGGTGTATATGCTAAACGTTCCACAAGAAAATCTGAGGAAGGTCTAGAGAACAGAGAACCAATGATAAACAGTCATACAAACCACCAAGACATAAACTGGTAATTCTTGCACAAAACAGGTCAAAAGATACTGCATACAAGCTCATAAGATTCAGATCAAAGGTGTCCATGATAAGGAGAATTCACTGTAGCAAGAATTGAAAAATAAGGCCATATGACCTGCTGTTCTTGGCTTTTCACCAGGAAAAGCCATCCCCAAGTGGAGCCACTGTTAGGTTCCTATACCAATAGGTTTCATTTTTCATGATTGACAGTGGAAGGGCTAAATATGTTCATAATTGCATGTTGGAAAGGTTCCATATTTTATATACAGACTAGGAAAATTAAAAAATGAAAAGAGGGTATGCCTTAAAAGAATAATCAAAAGGCAAGAAAATCAATTGGTCACCAAAAGAATAGTGAAAATGACCCCAAATTTAAAGACATGAAGTGGCCAGTCAAAATGCCACTAGTATCTTATTGCAGCATTCACATGTGAAATACTCTGTTAATCATACTGATGGATGGCCAACAGTTTAATCTAGACCATGCCATGTAAATTGCTTGTTGCAGAATATAGATGGATTCCTGTCCAAACAGCTCAAGCTTGGCAGATGACTAGCTAGGTAGAGAAATGAAGGAGCCCAACTGCTTAACTGGGTCCTTGGAAGAAATAAGGGTAGATTTAGATAGGAGGGTAGTCAAAAGAAAAAGAGGACAATCAGGGTTTGTTAATTCAAGTGCACCAGATTCAAGTGAAGAAAAAATGTTAGGATTGCTAGGCTGGGTAAGTAGTGTAAGGTTGCAGAAGTAAACGTGCCATTACCATTTGGCTTATCATGAAGAACTCATCTCATTCAAGAAATTGGCACCATGGCAGAGGTTTGATGACATAACAAATGGAAGAATGTCTAATTTCCCCTTTTTCCCCCAAAGATCATTTACTAATACTCCCCAAGGACCTTGGGATCTGCCCAAAAGTCCTGTTTCACTTCATTCCATAACAAGTACCAAGTCAAACTATGAGTTTACTCAAGGAAAAGAAGCCACATTTCTTGTGTAAAAATCATCATTCTGAATTCCACTTATTTTCTATCTCTAAGTTTTACTTCTTAAAGCTTAGCATTTTCCCTTACATTTTCACCTCACAAAGTCATATTAACAACTAATTTATTATTTAGCTCCTTAGACATTGCCTCCTTTCCCTAGTTCTACAAAAAACTATATGAAAATCCCAAAAAATGTATTTAAATACCCCCCCCCCTAGCAATATAGCTATATATAAGTCATGTCCTAGGGAATACTTAGTCCATCCGGGACTAGTATTAACCCTCCACCGCCCTAGACTATGTGATTGTGGTTAAAACCTTTGGGTAAAAATCTATGACAATAGTCTCCCCGCTCATAAACCCCATCTATACCCCTTCCGCGCTAATGTATTTGGTTGAAATGTTTTAAATAAACATATACAAACGGGCGCACATTATAACCCGCAAGCCAAAGTTTGAACCCAACTCACACCTTTATTTTTAAATATTTAAACGGGCGGGTCCCATGCCTTAACCTGCCGCCACCACGTATCCCCCACCAGCCGTCCGATGATTGGCCCTCCGGATCCAAGGGTGGGCGGTCGTTTTCACCAGCGAAAAGGCGGAGGTTTAGCGTCTAGGGGATTGGTGGTTTCCCCGCCGTACCCCCACCACGCATCGCCTTCCCGGGGTGTTCAGAGCCCTCTCCCCTTATACCGCTTATGACCAAAGGGTGGTGCGGGGAATACCGGAAACCACCCTCCGCCCTATAACGTCACATCTTCGTCACCTATGACATCACCGCCGCATCCCCGTCGCCATCCTCGTCAGCCGCCACGTCATCCTGCTGTACCCGGGACCCACCGAGGACATCATGCTGACGTCATCGCCGAAAAGCGCCAAAAGTCCCAATTTCGCATAAAACCACGCAAAAGGGTCGTTTATATGTCATTTTCACGACTTATTTCCGGAGCGTTGTGCATGTTGTTTACGACGATTTGCCGCCAAACTCGGAATTTGACCGTTCGAGCTGCCACCACATGCAAATTCAAGTCAATTGCTCACCATTGCACCAGTTCAACGTCCTCGGAGATGTAAAAACAAGTTACTGGCCCATAGTTAACCTATTTCACCCCTGTTTTCGCCATTTTTCTCCAATTTACCTCCATAAAATTCTGCAAGCTCCCTACTAAGCCAATTATGTACTTAAATATTGCCTAAATTCCCTAGTAAAGCTCCTGCTCCAACAAAACTTGGTAAACTTGCGCCCTCCTGCAAAATTCACCGTTAAAGCGTGATTTTAAAACCTGAGCTGCCGGTAGAAGTTCATACAGTTGTGCATTGGTCCCTTTTACCAGAAATCCCTCTGTAAAGCTCCAACTACTTAGCTCAAAACATTATGTTTCTCTCTGCAGATTGCCTCACAGTTTATCAATCCAGTAAAAAAGTCTGTTGAAACTCTGAAATTTTGCCTCTACCATAAATACAAACAGGAAAAGTCACTCCCAAGTATAAATTCAATTTGCAGTCTTCACTAGTTTCACTAATCCTGAGCTCAAGTATTAATCCAGAAAATATTTCAATATGGCCACTCCATCAGCTCTAGATGTTGCTCCTATCAATACACCTAACAAGGAGCTTGAAGCAATGCCTTTAGTTGACAGTGATTTCCTCATTCAGGATTTTTTTGGAGAGAGAAACCACTTGCAGACCTTCTGCCAGCTGAGGAATAGCCACTTAAGCAACAGTGACATGTATGGCATCTGGGAGTCAAATCTGCCCATCTATTTCTTGCCTTCTGTGAATGTTTTCCTTGAAATAATTCACCTTTGTGCTGAGAATTATGACCAGAGCCTCAGAGCTGTCAAGTCTCCATCTGGGAGCATACTTTTTTACATTACTCCTGATTCCATCAATCAGATGCTCAATTTCAAGCAGACCCAACTGCTCTTCCCTTTTTCCATAAAATACCTGCTGGATGAACGCTCCAAGCTCTCCAGCACTGAGATTAATACAATTGCCAAGACTTTCATGAGAGCAGACCGCCAACCTACTGGGCCACCTCCTTTCCTGTATGTAAATTTCAATGAGGTAGGCAAGCTGCTTGTAGACATGATTTCCTCTGTGTTGGGTTTCTCAACAAGTGAACATATCGATGAAACAGTGTTGGTCCTTTTGTCTGCATACAACCTTGGAAAGCCCCCTACTATGAAGTAAAACTATGCCAAGTTTAATGCCAATAAAATACATGACCAACTGCTTAAGCTGAACAGAGAGGCAATATTCAAATATTCTTCATATATCTATCACCTGTTCATGTACTATCAGACAGATTGCTTCCAATGCCCTATCAAGAAGCTGGATTCACAGGGTGAGAGGAGGTCTATTATCTTTTGGTCTTCAGTTTTTCATCATGTCCACAACTCTCCACATTCTTACTGTGAGTTCATTGACCAATTTGTATATCCAATCACATGCCTTTTGAAAAGAACTCCTCCTCCTAGGTTGTCATGTGACATGCAGAAAATATTGCAGTTGTCCAAGAATTATAAAATAGGTGATTGGTATCTATACCAAAATCACACAGTCATCAGGATCTATGGTTGTGAGCTCTGTCCTTACAGGCTCCCAAGATATGTGCCTATGAGATTATTTGCCTTGGAATATTATAGACAACTCATCAATTCTGATCTTACACATTTTCATAGTGCCAAGAAGAAAGCTAACCTGAAATTCAAAGACCGTCTAGGCCCCTTCATCATGAACAAGAAAGATGGTTGGCAAGAAGTTGATCAAATACTAGGGCAACAGCTTAAACTAAAAAGGAGTTTCTGGTGGGTCCCTTATGACCCTAATGGCTTTATCAGTGCTAGAAGAGTCAAATATAGGCTGTTAGCCTATAAGCATTGTCCATATCCACAAATTGAACAATATGCCAACCAAGATGAATGGGTGCCAGGCACATTAGTTGAGGAATTTACTCAAGAAGAGATAATGGAGCAAAATGTAAAAGATTTAGAAAAAACTCTTGACTTGGATTCTTTTCACCAGGTGACATTCAAGCTACCACTCCAAGTCGGAGAAGGCACATCCACTGCTACAACCGCACAAACCGTCCAGCAAGTGTCTACAACAACAACAGTTACAGCAAAGGGAAAGGAAGTGATGGATGCACAGCAGGAAACAGAGACAGAGCAACAGCCCAGCACTTCCAAAGATTAAAGTCAAGGGCAAGCCCTTCCACAGCAAACCGAAACATCACAAATTCCGGTCTTGCAAGCTCCTCTCAGGAAGAGAGAGGTAGAAAATGAGATAGAGAAGAGCCTACACCTCCAAGCGGGTCAACACAGCAACCAGAGGCCAAGAGGCCAAGAATTTACCCTCAGACTGAAGAACACATCAGTGAAGAAAGGGTAGAGAGCCAAAGCAGAGAAAGAGAACCCAGCCAGCAAACTGCTACCAGCTCATTCCAGCAGGCACAAGGTATGCAGCAAAGTACAGAAGTGTCCTCTTCCAGGCAGCAGGGCAAGCAGCCAGCTGATGTCAAAGGAACTTTTATGAAAATTAAGGCAGAAAATGAACTTTTGAGAGTACAAATTTACGATCAATTCTTGAAGACAACACCCTCCAAGCAACAAAGGTTGATGGCAGCATATGATATCAAGGAGGACAAGATGATTCTTACTCATTTTAAGCCTAAGGTTCCAAAGCCCAAATCATCTGCAGACTACACAAAGACAAATCTAGAGGTCCTCTCCAAGGACATACATCCCATGAATCAAATTGAACTGCACAAGAAAATAGGGGAAATGGTTTATGCCACACTTGCCGACAGGGCCATGCTGGCCCATCAGTTAAAAGAATCACTGAAAAATACAAATACACAATTAGATTTGGAAAGGATGTCTTCCACTCTAAGGACAACCGGATAAAAACTTTGGAAGACATAATTATTGATCTAGGACATGATCCTAAGGATCCAAAGGGTATCAAGGCCCTTATGAAGAAAAAGGAGGATGACATTGCTGCACTCAGAAAGCAATCAAAGCTGCCTGCAACCATTCCCTCTCAAATAGCAGAACTTGCACAGGAAAAACAGGTTGATGAGACCATGGATCTGCTTCTAAAGATGAATCAGAGAATATTACAGATGGAGGCAGAATTGGAAAAGGCCTTGCAAGACAAGCAAGGGGAGTCAACCTCCCAACCCCCTCAAACATCTACAACTCTTGGCCCTGCTCCACTTACACAAACAGCAGCAGCCCCTCTTGCCATTCCAGCACCTACAACAGCTACATCAACTATAGATGCAACAGCAGCACCTGAATCCAATATGAGCATGGAGGACTTAATGAAAGCTGTCAAGGAGCTTGAAATTCAAGTGATAGAAATAAATGAGGCCAAAGAAAGATTGGCCAAACTAGAGGCCAGTTATGACAAGTCTAAAATGACAGTCGCCGAGAAGCAAAGGGAAATAAAAGCCCTAGAGACCAGAGTAAAAGCCTTAGAAAAAGAACTACTTCTAGACAAAACTCTGGCTGAGATTAAAAAGATTTTGTGGGCCAAAATTGGCCAATCAATCAATGACCAATGGCGATCAATACAGGCCATTCATGAGAAAATTGAATTAATAGGCATAGCTCAAATTGAAATTCAGAAGGCCAGAGCAGCATTGGTGATCATGCCTGAGCAGGCTAACAAGATGATCCATTTCCTGAATACCCACACCAAGGAAGAATTGGTAGCACTAGATATTAACAGTCGAACAGACACTATCCTAACAGAAAAGAAAGTGCTGACCTTGAGATATTTCACACAGAATCTGGAAAGGAAATGTCAAGATATGCAGGTAGAAATAAATGATTTCAGGACAAGAATAACAGCATTGCAATATAGAGGATTGCCCAGCCTAGTGACTGGTACTGGAAAATTGTTGTCCTTTGAACAATACACCACCAAAATCAACAATTATGTTGAAAATCATATTACAACGTCTACCAGCTCCACAAAAGAAGCAAGACCTCCCTCTGGGCAATCTCTATATGATAAATTGGAGAATCTATTTTTTATTGAGCATGAAATTAATCATCTGTTTGAAGTGCCTCCAAATTTTTATAGATATACTGAAGTAGATGAGACACTCATAAAGATAAGGAGACATCAGTTACCTCCAGCTGATTGGAGGCAAGCAATGCTGGAAGTACTGCCCAGGTAATTTTGGTCTACTCTTCCTTTTGTCAGCTTCAGATCTCAGTCACAGTACAGGTCAGCAAAGAATCAAATACACAGGAACTACAGAATTCATCAAGGCAGTGACTCAGCAATGCACTAAGACAACGTGCTCAGCAAACGCAGATTAAAGACGCGGCTACAGCCAACTTTCTTGATCCAAAAAGTCAAAATTTGTCTGACAGAAAGACAGCTACCATACCAATATTAACTGTTGCAGTTATTTCTTTCATTTATTTCTGTAAGAGAGTTGGTGATGTAATTTATTGCAAAATGACTCATCATCTAGATATTTTATCTCCTATTTTTGTATATATATCCCCTCATAGAACGTATTGGCGGTCGGTTGTTGTGAATCTCTCTTAAGAGCTGCATTGTATATCTCAGACATTTTTGCTAATATAAATTGTTGGTGAAGTTCCTGGTTCCTATACTGTCTGAAGGTGGAAATGAAGGACTGTGTTATGCTGCAGAATTCCTGTATCATTTAATGGAACAATAAGTTACTCTGAACTGTGTTTTGTCTTTCTATGTATGCAAAAAATTCATATATGTTTCACGTTCTTAGAAACAGGGAAAAGGAATAGCTTAGGATTTGTTTAGATACACCCTCTGCTCAATCTATGTTTCTAAATATGTTTTCTTTAGAATTAGCCAAGGATGTGAATTCTTAATTTCTCATATTTAAACTAATTCTCTCACTATGAATACTGTTTAAGAATTCTTAACTGCTCTTAAACAATACTCCCACTTTCTCCCCTTATTAGCATAGTGAAATATTCTTAACTGCCTTTCACTCACTAATTTCATAACTTCATCGCCCAAACTTGAATAATTGTTCCACAGATGCCTATCTGGCTTTGCAGCAATACTCTTCCCTCAAAGAAATACTTCAGCAGTATGCATTCATGAACTCCAACCCAATGTTTAAGACTGCTATGTAATTTGTACACCATCTCTATTTTAATTTACCAACCAACCAAATTTAAAACAAAATCAGTGCACCTTAACTAGCCTAAAATCACCCACAATAACGCTAAATTATAAAGAGAGAGCCCTCTCTGGTTGCAGGTAGGCTAGAACCTGTAACTAAAAGACTGGTTAGTGGTTACCTCGGTCGTATTCCCTTTGAGAAGCAGGGAACAACCTGAGTGATAACAGTATGATTGGTTGTGCACTTGAAGTAGTTGTTGGTTCTTCTCATGGTTCTGTCCTGGTTGACTGATTTGGCCTATCTGACGGTTCTAGCACCTGCAGGAAAGAATCCTCATTAAGTTGTTTTCCTAGATCTATTAATTTGTTTCCCACGGGAACTTCAGTATCATCCCTGTCCTCCAAAGTGTTTTCCAGTCATTGTAATTGGTCGGCATACTTTTCTATCTCAGGGATGCGGTGATGGATATAGGGAGCCATCATGTTTTTCTGCCTTCTTCTGCAGATGAAATACAAGGGATCATATCTCCATATGAAGCTCTTTTTTAGTTTTAATCTTTAAAGGTTTAGGTCTGTCTCCTTTTTCAGCTTCTTTGTTATTACAAATAAAAGGACCCAATTGGTCTTTGATCTTGAGTTGGGCTTTCTTTTTTGCTTTCACAAAGTATACCTCATCTGAATTTATTATCTACCTGTAGTACTCCAGGGAAAATAACCTCATTGGGAGGTATTTAGGTAGTCTGTATGGGGCTAGCTCACAGCCATAAATCCTGATTTCAGTGTAGTTTTGGTACAAGTACCAATCTCCCACCCGATGATTGATGTTTAGATGAAGGACTCTCCTAATCTCAAGACTGACTCTTGGTGGAGGAGCTCTACTGAGCATGGTCATAACAGGGTCAACAAAGGAATCTATGAATTCACTATATGAATAGGGGGAGGGGTGTTGATGAAGCAATGGGGTCCAGAAGATAAATTATCTTGGTTGGCCCTTGGTGTCCAATTTTTGCAAGGTAAGTGGGAATTTGTCTAACTGGTAATATAGGAAAAGGTCATACAAGACCGACGAGTATTTCAAGACTCTCTCATTACACATTCTGAGGAACTGTTCATGCATCCCGTTAGCTATGAACTGAGTATAGTCATATATGACAGTGGGAAGCTGTCCTAGAGTATATATGGAAATGAATGCTAAAATAATATCATCAATATATTCACTGGTGGTATAACATAGGACACTAGATATCATATCCACAGTACTTCTGCCCTAAGGAGAAAATAAAGCTGCTACATATGGAGGGTTGTCTTTGGGCGTATGCTTCTCTTCTACGATGAAGGTTTGGATTATTTGGGACAATCTTGCAGGGTTGAGTTTGGGATATAAGTCCAACAGGTCTCCAATGAAGAGGGGAGTCAAGTTTTGGCTAGGCTGGAGTTGTAGCATCTCATTTATAGATTCAACAGTGATAGTGAAAAGTATGGCCTGGTTAGGGGACATGACTGCTCTTTGGCTGGGGACATAGTTGGCAATAATGTACAATTTCTAAGAAAATGTGGACTCTGGGGAACTGATACTTAGGCAAATTGGACTCCAACAGTCCAATTTCATCAGCGTGGTTCAAGTACCTATCCCTACTTTGGCAGTATACTTTGAGTGGGGATTCATGGACAGAGGCATACTTTATCTAGAAATCCCTATTAGCCAAGGGTCGGTGGTCTAGGTCTAAATGGGGTGTAGATATGGGTCTCACATCCATGGCAATTGGGGCAGCCATTCTCAGTTCTTGTGGATTTGAGAATGGGGGAGGTAATTTGAAGTGTTTTTGGGCAATGGTGTTCAACACAGAGTAGGTTTAAGTCCTTGAGTTTCTTTAGTTAATTTTTATCTTTAATTAAGAACACTTAGTAACTGGTTTTGAAATAGACAAGGTAGTGGGTGAATTACGGCTTAAATACCTGTAAATGGGATGAAATGGTTCTGAACAGGGTGGCTGGCAACTACAAATGGTCGAGAGGGCTCTGTGTAGGCTGGAAAGATAACTGGGTGCTCTGCAGCGTCTCTGGAGTGTAAATGGAAGTGAGTTGATGGCTTCAAATGTTTGTAAACGACGTGCATGCGTGCAAAGGTTTCTTGTTTAAATTTTAGAGAAAACGAATGATTTGGGGATTTTTGGCTTTTATGCGTGAAAAGTCAGTTTTGGCGGTTACGGGGTGAACATTGGTCATTTTGTCATGTAGCGGGCAGGCGGTAAGCAATTTCTATTGCACCGCATAGGAGCCCTCAGTGGTATTGGGGAGAGGCCGCCCGATGCCACTCATCAGCGGACACATAGCATCGGGGGCTGGTGGAAAAACCACTTTTTTAAGTGGGTATAGTTCGGCGGATGGGTTGGCTAGATATGGATAAGGGTCGTCGAATGTGGAGGGAGATGATCGCACGGTGATCGGGTGGGGAAACTGCACGAAGGGTAGTGGGGGGCCCGGTGGGCGCTTAAGTGCGGCGGTATCGGGGTTAATGATGGGTTAAGGCAAGATTAATGACTAAGGGCAAGATTTTAATATTTTTGAGGGATAAGGGGTAATACTATAGTTTATAATTAAACTAATGGGTAGGGTTATTTTATATAGAGGAGTTAAATATCTACGGGATAGTGGGTTTTCAAGAATTAATATATAAAGTTAATAATTAATATCAATGGGCAGAAAATGGACACAACACACTAAGAAAATTCTTTTCTGCAATTTAAATGCTTCTCACATATTAACATTAATACTTAGGGTAATTTGTTTTGGTGGGTTTTTGATATGAAAATGCTTTATGTGGAGGGGAAATGCTTTTCCTAGGCCAATAATGTTTTAACATTAGTAAAAGGGGTTTTAATAGGGAAATGAATGAACTGAAGGGGGTGATGAACTTTTATGAGGGTAATTTAGTACTTGATATCCATAAATCATTGAGCTGAGGGTCTGGTCCCTCCAAAAGTCAGAGAAATGCTTTGCGCCTCTTTCACTTAAAGGTTTTAAGTACTTTGAACTTTATTTATGGGAAATTAGTAAAGTAAAGGGGTAAAATGAATGGAGGAAGTTAATTAATTGACTTTGTAAACCATTTTTATGCTTAATTATTCATTCATATCTGAAACTTTTATGATGAGAATGATAAATATGCTTTTGTCTAATCAATCATCATCCTTCTACAACCTTTCTTCTACTTATCCATCTACTCATCCTACCATTTTTACTTCTCTTTATTAGGGTGCATTTGAGCTAGCAAACCCTTATCAAATATTTTTTATTTTCTTTACAATAGTAAACTAACTAAATCTAACCTTATTACATCCAAGGGCTCAGATTAAACAATTGAGCTCCTTTTATTTACTCTACCTATCTAATTATCTGCCAAGGTTACACTGTTTGGCTAGATTTTTATTCTCTATCTATAGACATGAAATTTAAAACATGAAATAGCCAAGTATAAACATTTTGACTATCATGGATTCTGGCAAGCATCACAAGCTTCACACAATCTTTTATTATGCACAAAAAGTAAATAGTAGTGGCATTTTGGCTTGCTCACTTTCATGGTCTTTTTTCTTTTCTTGGGGTTCATATTTTTTCATCTTTTTTGACCTTTTTGTTCTTTTTGTCCTTTGATTATTATTTTAGGACATACCCTATTTACATTTTTTAATTTTTCAATATGGAAAACATTTGCAAAAATAAAAGCTATGTACATATTACAAGTTTTAATCTCAGTCATTCAAAAATTATGACTCCTATTGGTATAGGAACCTAACAGTGGCTCCACATGGGGATGGCATTTCCTGGTGAAATGTCAAGACTTTGTAGATCAATGGCC
The DNA here is from genome assembly GCA_000404065.3 of Pinus taeda. NCBI lineage: Eukaryota > Viridiplantae > Streptophyta > Pinopsida > Pinales > Pinaceae > Pinus > Pinus taeda. The sequence goes on along the minus strand of APFE031717001.1, from coordinate 31,897 downwards.
TTCTAATTGTTGTGATATTACCTTGCAACCTTTCCCTTTCATGCTTCTGCATTATTACTAATTATGACAGTAAAACTTTTAAAGCTTAGTGCCTTCTCTCCAGACTTCAACTTCAAAAATCACCATCCAATCAACTCTAGACTTTTGAAAGTAAAGTATGTACAAATGATCAATGAAATCAGTAACCAGGCTCAATATAGTGTTTGAGCATTTGACCATTCACTAGTCCTCCTTCTGCTTTTGTGCCATCCATTTCTCTGAGGAAGAAAGCATTATTACCTCTGAAAGCATAAATGATATATGGGCCTTTCCATAGGAAATCAAATTTTCCATGTTTACCTTTACCTTGAACCCCATTTTAAAACTTCGTCTCCTCGGTAAAAACATTCAGCCTTGGTCCTTCTATCAAAAGTCTTCTTGATCCTTTCCTTCACAACCTGAGATCGGATGTACACCTCTTCCCAGGTTTGTTGCAAATGAATTGTTTGGTTGATTCTTCTTTGGATGTCATTTGGTTCAACCTGCAATTCTTGGAGCATCTACATCACTGGTGTTTCCAAGGAAGATGGGAAAACAGCTTCCATTCCATAAAATAATTGATAGGGAGAAGTACCAATTGATTTATTTGTGGTTAGCCTGTCTGCCCATAAGGCATTTACTAGCTTTTTGTTCCATGTCTTCTTATTATCCTTTAAAAATTTCTTAATGGTATTTACCAGACTTTTGTTTGAGGATTCTGCTAGTCCATTTCCTTGGGGGTAATATGTTGTGGAATGGCCAAGGGTTATATGATACTTAATACAGAAATCTATCATTTTTCTGGATTTGATAGTTGTTGCATTATCAGTGATGATTTTGGTTGGGCACCCAAATCTAGATAGGATGTTGGCCTCAAGGAAGGTTATTACAACATTTTTAGTGGCTTTCCTTGATGGTATACCCTCTATCCACTTGGTACAATATTATGTAGCAATGAGGATCCATCTGTGTTGGGTAGAGGAAGGTGGGTGGATTTCACCAATGAAGTCAAGACCCCATTTTTGAAAAAGTGCTTCAACAGAGATTGGTTTTAGGGGCAAGGATAGAAGCTTTTTCTGTCCTTCAAAAATTTGACATTTATGACAGGAGGTTGCATATTTCTTTACATCAGAAAACAAAGTAGGCCAATCCAAACCATCTCTTATCATTTTGTCAGCAGTGATTTTCCAGTAGATGTCCTCTACAATCACCTGCATGAAACTCTTATAACACTTTGTCAGATTCTTTTTTCAATAAATAGTTGAGAAGAATACCTTCATGATTCCTCCAAAACAAAGCATTATCTACTATGCAAAATTTTAAGGATTTCATTTTTAAAAACCTACTTTTGGTCCTGGATAATTTAGGAGGAGCTTGTAGATTTAGTAAAACATATATGATGTCAACATACCATGGTGATTCAATAAAGGCCTGGCTGATTGGTGGAGTCGCCATCTCCTCTCCATTATCCATTTCTGCAATAAAATTTATATCTAAGGCCGGACAGTTCAATTCATCCATGAGCTTGGCTAAACCTTGGCCTTTGATTAATTTGTTGGTTTGATTTCTAGGTCATATTCTAATATAGTAGCAATCCATTTCCCTCTCTTTCCATCTGGACCATCCTGAGTTAGGATATCCTTGACTACTGAATTAGGGACATAGGTTATTATATGAGAATATAAAATGTAAACTCTGAAATCTTTGATAGCTTTGACCAAAGCAAATACTCTCTTTTCCATTATGTTGTATTTTAAGGGAGCATCCCTCAGGGCTTCGCTAAAAAATGCAATAGGTTGTTCATAACCCTGATCATTTTTCTGCAATAGAACTACAACAATTGTATGTTCTGAAGCAAAGAAAATAAAATGAAATCTCTGTCAAATTTTGGACTAATCAAAACTGGTGTTTTAGTTAAGGCTAGCTTAATGTCTTCAAAGGATTTCTTAGCCTCAATGATCCACTTTATGGTCGAATCGTTTTTCAACATATTGTTCAATGATCTAATTAATTCTACTCAGTTAGAAATGAATCTCCTAAGAAATTTATTTTTTCCTAAAAAGGCTTGTAATTCTCTAATGCTCCTAGGGTGTTGTATTTGTAAGATGGCTTCTATTCTTGCAGGATCTATCTGGATACCATCTTTTGAGACTATATTCCATAATAACTTTCCCTCTTCTAACCTAAATAAAGATTTCTTGGGATTTAAAGAAATTCCATATTTCCTGCATTTGATGAAAACCTACCTTAGATGATCTAAGTGTTGGTTATCAGATTTTGAGAATACAGTGATGTCATCTAAATATATTACGAGGAAGTCATGAATTTCCTTGGCAAAAGCCATGTCCATGGCTCTTTGGAAAGTCGCCCCCGCATTCATTAATCCAAAAGGCATTTTCACATGCATGAGTGTGCCCCGAGAAGTAGTAAATGCAGTTTTGGCCTGATCATCTGGGTACTAAAATTTGATTGTAACCAAAAAACCCATCCAATAATGAGATTCCGGTTTACCAAACTACCCTTTGTAAGATATGATCCATTTTAGGGAGAGGGTAATTTTCTTTGAGTGAAACTTTATTAAGATTTCTGAGATCAACACAAAGTCTGATCTCACCAGTTTTCTTCCTTTTTGGCACTAAAGTTGAAACCCAATCAGAGAATCTGATTGGTGCTATTATCTTGGCCTCATACATCCTTCGGATTTCCTTTTCAATAGAAGGTAATAGGATGGGATTAATCCTCCTAAGATTTTGTCTAAAAGGTTTCTGGTTTTCTTTTATGGGGATGGTGTGTTGTATGATGTTGGTGTCATAGGACTTGAGGTCCTCATAACTCCAAGCAAAGACATCTTGGAATTCTTTTAGTAATTCAAGGTATTTCACTTTTTCGGTAGGAGGTAATGACTTCAAAAGTTTGATTACTTTTGGATTTTTCTTAGTGCCTATGTTACACTCCTCTATATCAGATTTTGAGGGTTCCATCTTTGGTTTTCTAGGAACATCATTTGAATCAAACAAGTCTTCCAAAGGGGTTAATCCTTTGGGTAAAAAGTTGTCTTTGACATTAATGACTTTAGAGTCTTCGTTAATTGTTTCATCAATCTCAACTGGTTTTAGGTTTTCTACATCTGATTTTGCAAATTTAGTGGGATGAAATCTCTCTATCTTTTCATCTTATATTTCATTAATTTTTATTTCATCTTTAAAATTTGGATCTAATGTTGTGTCAATATCTATATTACTATTTACAAATTATTCTTCTAAAGTTAAAAAATTGTTTATCTGTTTGTCATTAGCAAATACTTTCCAGTTTTTCAAGTTATCTGGGATAGCAGGTCTGTGCCTGACCTCAGCAGTGTACTAATGGTTAGGTTGAAATGGTAACTTACAAGTGCTGGAAAATATTGCTAAACTATGAGCCTGCATATTATGTTTCCTTGGGATGATTGCAAGCTTAGTTTCTAGGAAAGTATTCATTATTTCTACAATTATCCCTCTATAAAAACTTAATCTAGGATCTTTGGTCATATATACAACATTAATTTGTTTTATAACTAACTTAGAGTCTCCCAAGACAGAAACTCTTTTGGCTCCTAAATTCCTAACTAGTTTGAGACCTAAAATTAGGGCTTCATACTCAACGATGTTGTTGGTGCATTTAAAATTCAGTCTGTAAGCATGGCCTTCTAAGTGATCATTCTCTAGATTGTATATCCACACTCTTGCTCTTGCTCCTAACTTATTCACTGATCTATAAAATTCAAGGTGCCATAATATCTCCTGTTCATAATTTTCACTGTCAGCGGGAACAAAATTTTCATTGTCTGTTGCATTTTTTATTATCTTGTTTATTGGAAATCTCTTGAGTTTGGACAGTTTCATTTTTAACTGTAACTGCAATTTCTTTTGGTTCTAAAATAATATTGTTTGTAGTAGTTTGTTGTGTTTGTTCAACATTATACAAAATAAAAGAATCAATGTCTGAATGCATGGAGTAGATAGGAAATTTTTTAGGCCTATCCTGGCTACTCACCACATATTTCATTAAGGTCTCTCTGTAAAGTTTTTTAGGTTGTCCAAAAACAAAGATTGTGGCATATGACATGTCAAGTTGTAAATATCCTTGGAGTTTAGTCCCCCATGATCTAGACAATAGCATGCCATATTTAGGTGGGATGTCAGCAACTACTATATCCATGAGAGTGCTCTTAGCAGGATATTGTACTAAGGTAACACACAAGTCTTTGATTAACCCTAGACACTTTACTTGAGTTGAGTCAAATGAAAATAAGTCCTTGTAAGGCATTGTAATGTCTAAGTTTATTTTTTCCATAGCTGATTTGGGCATTAAATTGTGTGAGGCCCCAGAATCTAACATTGCATTATGTAAGATTTTATCATGAATGTTAAGGCTAATATAAAAGGGTGGTATCCCTCCTTCTAGTGGTTTGTCGTTAACATCAGGACCAAATATAAGCTCTGGCTAATCATCAAACAAGTTGACAGAATCTTCATTCCCAACAATGTTTAAGGTTTGGTTTATTTCAGACTTATAGGTTTCACTTTTAATCAGTTTTGTCAAGGGAACTGAAATTTTTAGTTTAGCTACCTCTGCTCCCAAATTGAAAGGCAAAGGGGCTTTTTCTGTTTGAGGGCTTGGAATTTTCATAGCAAGAATTGGAGTAGGTTTCTCTTCTTTTTCTGCATTTGAGGTATTTTTCTATGGATTTTCTAATATGGTGTTTTGAGATTTCTCCACTGTCTCATTGGAGGGGATTGAAGTGGATGGTTGATCATTAGGGGGTTGGTCATAGGTTATATCTACAATGGTGGAGCCATGACGGTTTTGATTTGGTCTAGGGAGAATTTGGAGAGTTTTAGTAACTCGTGTTGCTCTGATTTTCTTGGGTTGATTTGGCATTGTTTTCTTGGTTTGGTCAGGAATATGAGTATTATTTTTACTCCTTAAGTTGTATTGTTTGTGTACTTAAAAGGTGGTAGAATCATATCCTTGATTATAATCAAATGATTCTCCGGATTGGGTCTACAATTGCTGTAGCATATGCAGTTCCTGCTCATGTTGGGTCAAGAAAACAGTTTCCTCATCATCTAATCCTATCAAGTTAATGTGTGTGTCTTGTTCAGGGTCATCTGAATGGGATGTTTCAGGATAGTTTTCTTGAAAGGGAGGCCTAATATTCTGGTCAAGTCCATTGCCTTTGCTCATGGAGCTATATTCTCATTAGGGATTATAATCCGGAACAGAATAAGGTTCCTGTATGGCGAGAAGTTGGAGCATAAGAAGCTATTAATATCTCATCTTAGTTGGGTTAGTTTATTATAGGTTCCATACCTTGGGACTTTATGTCCATAATGATGTTATGCTTTGCTTTCGTTACTCCAGAAAAACAAATTTTTGATCGGCGCACCATATTTTCTCAGTGGATACAATCTGCTCATGGTAAGACGTTATATGGTTTCGATATACTCCTATCTTCAACAGTGGTCCAGCATTCGAGGCAGGTAAAGGACATTATGGTTACCCGGTTGTGTTAAATGCTATTACTGATAATCTAATTTCATTGTTCTCAACAATTGTCCTGGAGGATTTTTGGTCATCATCTATTTGCTCTAGGTTTGCTACAATACATTGATTCTAGTTAAAGTTGCTTGGATGCGCGTGGTTCCAGGTTAATGCCTTTCAGTATTTTGATTATGATTCTTTCTAAAGTTTGGGTTTCTCACTGGAGGTGCATGTTGATTATCCCATTGAGGCTTCCTCTCAATATTCTCTATCCTATCCATAAGCTTTTCCATACTTTTGGCCAGGACATCCATTTTAAGGTCAGAGGGTGAGGCTTCATCTTTGGCAGATCCTCTCCTTTCATTCCTAACCCTAGCTCTTTTTGCTAGCAAATTGGCTTCTACACTAATTGTTACACTCTGCATGTCTTCTAAAGTTGGGGGATTTCTCTCTCTGAGTTGGAAAGCCATATCAGTATCAAACCCATCAGGAAATTTTATTAATGCTAAGTCAGGAGGGGGTCTAAGATTGATTGGTATTGCATTGTATATATTGTTAAATCTGGTGCAATAATCCTGAACTGTTTCATTTGGTCCTCTTTTAATGTTTTCGTACTCTGAAAGGATCTGTAGAGGGTTCTTTTTCTTTTCCCATCTATTTAAAAACTACTAATAAAATATATCTAGACTATCTATGCTATTAGCAGGTAACGCTCTGAACCATTTCCTAACATCACCATCTAGAGTCTGAGAAAAATGTCTCATTTGAACATCTCCAATATCAATTTCATGAAATTCTAAGTAATCAATAATTTTGTTTACATGATGTTGTGTTGTATAAGGTCCTATGCCATCAAATTGGACAATTGTTTTTGGTATTCTTGTGGCATGGCACCAAGTGGGGCAAGTAACAAGAGGAGCATATCTATTTTCCATGGCTCTAATTTGGGTAGCACTAAGACGTGGGGTTGAGGTACTTGGAGATGATACAGTAGTCGACGGAGAATTGGGAGTAATAGGTGATCGATGGGTAATGGTAGGTTGGTAGGGAAGTGAAGGTATAAATGGAGGTGGGGAATGAACTTCAGAGGTTGAAGGGAACAATGGTGAACTAAGGGTAGTGGAAACTGGTTCAGAAAGCTTGGGGATCTTAGCAGTTGTAAGGGATGACTGAGGGGAATTTAGAATATACTCATTAATTGACTGGTTTGCCTTTTATACTTTGAGGTCTCCAATAAACTCTGGATCTAGAACTATGTCATCAAGTGCACTTTCAGACCTGTTTCTAAATAGGGAAAGGTCAAATAACAGATCAAAGGGAAGTTCTTCTAAAAACAACCACTCATCAAGGCATGAATCTACTTTGATTGAAAGTATTGGACTGACTGAACTTTCTTGTCTTTTGGGTCTCCTCGAAATCAGGTTGGGATTATCCACTACTGGGGCAGGGTTTGGATCTGGATTAGCCCTAGTATAGTGATTTCTCCTTGAAGCCAGAATTTCAAGCTTTTCTAATTACTTTCTTTTTTGTGAAATTTTGTAAACAACTTCTAATAAACCCTTTAAGAGGCTTGAAATAAAGATTGGAAATTTTCTCAAAGGTTTATTAAAACTGAGAGTTTGACTCCCCAGTATGGTCACCACTTTGTTATCACTCAGTATTTTCCTTAGAAGTTATCAGAAGAAGGAAGCAACTGAGGCAACCACGAACTAATCTTTTAGGCTTAGGCTCTAGCCAACCTAAGTCAAAAGAGGGCTCTCTCTTTATAATTTAGCCTTTTTTTATGGGATTTTAGGCTAGTTCTTAGTGTTCATGGGGTTTTGGTTTTGATTTTAAGGTTGGGTAGTGGAATTCTTGGAGCGGATGGATAGAGCTAGGTCTTCAAGCCATTGGACTATGGAGTCAACAAATGGATAGCATAACTGGACCAGATCATGAAAGGGAATGTTCACAGGGCAGGCTAGCAAAGCAAAATGTAAATCTTCAGGCCTAATGGGTGAAGTAATTCTAACCAGGGTGAAAAGGCACTTAAGAATCCTTGGACCGGGATCAGAATGAAGAACAAAGGATGATCATGAACAAAGGGCAATTAAGAATCCTTTGCTATAGACCAGGGGAGAAACTACGAAAGCTAAGGAGCAGTTAAGAATTCCCTAGCTAAGATACTTTAGGAGAAAACATTCAAAATGTAAAACAGTCAAGACAGAGTGCATTTAAGCAATTTCTGAAATATCATTCCATGCTATACATTTAGATTTTAGAGATACGAATAAAATTATGGAAAAAACATAAGGAAAGACAACATTGAACATGAGAGAATACTTAAAAATAGCGCGAGGGCTGAACTATGGAACCGTGCCAATGGAAAAAGAGCTATTTTTAGGGTTTTTCAGCAGGAGATGTCTTCAGGGCAAACAAAGCTCATGTTCAGAGGAATGCAATGCAAGTGTTTTTAGGCCATGTCACTTCTCATAGGTCCTGGAATGAGTCCTCCAAGATACGGGACAGGGGTAGCAAGGACGGTGACAAATTGTTGTGTAACAGATGCCCCCTAAAGCATGAGGATCAAGAGAGAGAGGGGTGAAATGCTTTACGAGAACATGTCCAACTGAAAACACTGCCGTCGGAAAAAACCTGCATGGAGAAGTACAACCGATATCTCAAATACATGATATGTGTGGTATGGGCACAACCACCCATAGCAGAGTACATAATAATCCAGATCCAAGGTATGGGCACACCCATCCAATGAGGATCGATAAATAGACACAGGCATGGTCGTAGCGATCCAGTGAATGAGTCATGTAACAATCATAGTAATCCACAAAATCATAACCTGGATCTCAACAGACAAAATCCAGGGTCTTGCGCTCCATCTCGATCCGAACAAAGTAGAAATTCATGCATGCGAATATATGAGCTAAAGTCGAACATGCAGGAACATCGTTTGATTACCAGCCAATGGTGAAAGTTGTTAACAAATGCGAGAGGTACCACCAATAATGACAATGGCCCTCAAGGTAATACAGGTACAATCTACGGCGTGTGAATAAGTGAGCCGACGTCGAACACCCGTAGAATCATCCGATCAGAGGCCAATGATGAAAACCTCACGTCGAATGCGAAGAACCTACAATTGAGGCATGTAGGCTCCAAGGCACCAAAAGGGAGTCTCTAGATCAGCTTCCTAGATAATGAGCTGAAGTCGATAGGAAGTGACCTTGACCGAAGGTGGGCCATAGTATTTCCCACATCATCGACGCGAGACAAAGGAAGATAATTTTTTTGTGAATCAGGATTATATGAGTTATCAAAGGGAGGTTGATATTTTGCAGGGGTCAACTTCTCTTGAACATATTGGTGGCACGACAGTGGACTTGGCAGTATTTGACATCAATCGATCAGAGGTCATGGTGACAAGGCAAAGAGCAGATGAGAGGTCAAACAGGATCACCCAAACCCACGGATGCAAGTGAAAAATATGATGAGATGTCCCCACCCTGACACGAATGCAGACAAGTGCCATGTTTAAGAGCGACATACTGCCGACACGACAATGATTCTAGTTCCATTTTCCCACCATTTCTGGAGAGTACCCCAATTATTTTTATTAACAAGCTTGAAGGGGATAGCATATGCTTGTAAAACATCATTTCGACGGAATCCAATGTCATCAAGTTTTAACGAGTCTAACAAAGGGAGAACTCGGCATTTTTTCATGTTTAGAGAGTTTGAAAAGACAGCAGAAAAGTAAACTCCAAAGGCCCTTTTCGTAAATAGTTCCTCAGACCCGAAAAGGTAGAAAACAAAATCCAAGGAAACCTCCTAGTCGCGATAGGCTAGGGTATTCCTTTTTCGTAAATAATCCATCCCAGCCCGAAAAAGGGGTAAACATATACTGGGTAGATGTCGTTTCGCATCCATTTTAACGAGATCGAAATGACAAGGGCGTCGGCAATCTTTTCATGTTTAGAGAGTCAGAAAAGAGATGAAAGATGACTCCAGATTGACTTTTTCGTGTATTTACCGAGTCCGAGAAAGTATAAAATATAACTTGTTTCACCGTTTAAGTCGCATAAAAAACCTGTTGCTGCACAAAAAACAAGTGTAAAACCCATTTTTGACAAAAAAATATATTAAAATATTTAGAAAAATAACTTGCAAAACCTATTTTGAGTTCAAAAAGCTATAAATATGTCAAATGGTAAAAATAAAATTACTTTTTACTATTTACCTCACTAAAGAGCAGCAGTGGTCCATTTGGTGTGCGAACTTCTGACGGTGATTGTGATAGATCTGTGCTACCATTTAGAGTTCCGTCAGTTCCAGGTAAGAGGCGCTTCCTAGTACTTCATTTCAATCCATTTTTTGATAGTTTCCTTTTGCTCATTAGATTTCTTTGGAAGGATTTAAAAATTTAAGGTTGCACCTATTGGCACAGGTATCGGGCACGGATCCACGCCAATGGGATTTTATATGCAAAAGGCCCACGCCGATGGGCACGACTATTTTATAAACAGCCGCACCAACAGCGGAACCTAATTTTTCGCCTTAAATTTCGGATTTGTAATTGATCTGAATGTATTTTTTGGCATAATAGAGATCTAATCAAGGGTTCTTGACCATATGGATGCAGGCAACCGAGCAAAATGGTGATTGAATGGAAAGAGAGGGAGCACGAGAGAGAGGACGAATTAGCCATGGAAAATGAAGATTGCATGAATGCCCTCAGGAATTGTGGGTTGAAGAAATTCTTCCTGGCACCTTATTTTCAAGCTCAACCTGAGCTCTTACAATACCTGATCAACATTTGGGATGAGAACAAACAAGTGTTCAAACTGCGGGATCAAGTATTAGAACTGGAGGTTTCTGACATCTACTTTATAACCGGATTGTCACGCAGAGGTCTGGTGCCCATACTGACAGGGAGCAAACCGTCTGGCGAGAAAATGGAACAGGTGAAGGCACGAGTGTGCCTAGGGGCACAATTCGGATCTGGGAGTGGGAAGGTAGACATTGCTACCATCGAGGATCTAGCACTCAGGGTGGTGCTACATACCATCATGCAGGCTGCGGGGGAGCAGGCACCGCATGAGGCGACAAAAACCCAGCTCTTATTGGCCTCAGAGTGTATGAGTCCCATGATATTTGACTGGGCCACAGCAATGACAGTAAATATGAAGAGACAGCTCATGAAATGCAAGCGAGCCAAACTAAAACAATTTGGCTACGGCTCTATCCTGGTATCGTTCATTCTGGAACAATTACCAATCTTCCAAGGCCAAGGGGCCATAGTAGCTAAGCCAGTACCACGAGAGCCAAGAATGGCTCGCTGGGGAGCATTGATGCCCAGAGGAGGATGGGGCCAACAGATGTCCTGGAGGCTGGAGTTTTTTGGGTGGCTACGTCGTCAGTTGATCGTAGTTGAAGACTGGCCATACGCAGGGACCGACTCCACTGATGATCTAGATCTCCCACTGCCGGAGGGAGATGAGTGGGACGAAGAGCTGGGTAAGATCTCCTTTTGATTTTATGTTTTATGATTTTTTTGTTAATACATGTTCGTTCTAACAGCAGTTATATGTGTATGCAGATGTTAGCCCAGAGAGACCAGCCGGTATGTTTCCCATTTCACGGAGAACTCAGCCCGCAATTGACCCTTAGGCAGAGGGTGCCGAGGGAGGAGAGTTGATCCAGAACCTCGAGGGGATCGCCCGGGGGATACCAGACTATGCCCGACTGGCAGATGTCCCACTGGCATACCAGAGACATACAGTGGGAGTGCCTAGTCGCCTCCACCGTCTTCTAAGATGCCCAGTGCATGCAGTGACGTGTTATCATGAGCACCACAGAGATTAGACACCTAGGGTTTATTTTCATGCATATTTTTTGAGAGACATGTCGTCTCCGGATGTATTAAGACGAACATGTATATTTTTTATCTATGTGATGCACGTTGTGCAAACATTTCGACACACACACACACACACACATATATATATATATATACATATGCCTATTTTGGATGGATCTTTTACATATGATGTTTTTATATGCCATGCAGATGTCTAACACAAATGTAATCTAATGTATCAGTTGCATAACAAACGACCCAATGCGAAATGTATTTAATCACATATTTTATTTTTACGCAATCTTAAAAGAAAACATGACAGCACATATGCAAACTATGCTTGGAAATGAATTTTATTTTTTATGCAAGCTTAAAAGCACACACATGCAAACTATTCTTGAAAACAAGGGAAACGGGCATGCCCCCCAACATGATGTCTCAATTCAAGGTACATTCCCCCCAAGCTTTAGTCCATTGAAAATGGAGTGAAGGTTGACAATATTTTGATCACACTCGAATTGAACGAGCTCATGTTTCATTATTTTAACGAGGTTGACACACTTAAAAGAACTATCCTTGTTATACCTAGTTTCATTTGTTAAGGAGCTTGACACAGGAAAGGAACTATGCTCCGACCAAACCCAGTTTCATTTTTTAAGGAGCTTGACATAGGAAAGTGAACTATGCTTCGAACAAACTTCATCATACTGAACAGGAAGTCGTTGCTTCCAAGAGTGCCACTCCCGGTGGAAGGATAACATCTTGGAAGTCAGGACCCAATGCCCCCAGGACACTATGCACGACGACAGCATCACTGGATACAGGCACGGGATAAGTAGCCACATAGTTGACCTGCGGTGGGGCAGATACAACCGGTGGATAAAAACCAGGAGGGGATGGCAACTGCGCAGGAGGCATCGGGGAACTAAAGAACGAAAATTGATCTATAGTCACGATTCTTCCGTCGTGTGGAAATCAAATCACACGGAAAAGTGAAGAGACAAGGGCCCCCATGGCATAATCATAGTCACGGCCAAGGAGAAGACTGAAATCTAAAGCACCTTGGGTAACCAGTACATCTATATAGACAGTTTTGCCTCCCAAAGTAATAGGGAATTTTGGAAGGATCCCTAATGGTTGATTGGTTCCTCCGTCAAACGCTAACAGATTCTGTGTGACTGGCATAAGCTGTGGGGAGCCCAAAGCTTGCCAAGTAGTGGAAGGCATAAGACTGACAGATGCACCCTCATCCAAGACAGTGCCAGGTACTGCCTTATCATAGGCATGTACTGTAATCTGGAAAGGCACATGGGATGGAAGGCGGAAGGCGATCAAATGACTCCAGTCAAAGGAAACGACTGAACTACTTGGTGGGGGAATCGTATGATTTCCCCCCTGCTCTATAGGAATCGAAGAAGGACTCTCGGATCAGCTGGGATAGGAGAGTCGTTTTTGGACACTGGAGAATCTGATGAGATGAGAAGAACATGAGCATGACGCTCTTCCGAGGCCTAGTGATCGATAGGTGTTGAACCCAAGTCGACACTTTCTCTAACCAATGATGGGTCCGGAACCGGCTTGGCACAGCCAGGCTCGGAAGGAGGAGGGTGGACAAGAGAAGAATCTAAGTCAATCTCGTTGTCAACAGGGAGAGGGTCTAAAGAGAGCCTCTGATAACCAACGGGAAGTTGGGGTGAAGACGCTATAAGACTTTCAAAAACAGCGGAAGCTTTATCCATGAGCGGACAAAGGTGAAGGGGATGGTTGCTTTCACATAGCCTACAGGGGAATCGAATCTTCTCTTTCTTCTCACCGTTGCCAGTTGATAGGGTAGCATCACCATGAGCTTCAGAGGACGATGAGGGATGAGCCAGATCATGAGACCATACTTCTAAGATCCTATGAATTCTAGGACAATCACAAAGAAGATGGTCACTCTTGCACAATTTACAAGGAAACTTGACCTTCTGCAGAGGAGCAGAAAGTGGTCCGACCTAAGATGTACTCGAAGCAGTAGCTGTACTTTTAGCCTCTCGCTTATGAGACTTCTTCTTCTTCGTCTTCTTTTTCTTCTTCTTAGCCACCTGGTTACTTGAATCTAGACTTTCACCAGGCGAAGTAGAAGATGAGGACGCAGAAATAGGCGAAGAAGGGGAGAGGTCCACCTTGGAATCAACATGATGTTGTTCGGGTGGAGGAACTGATTGACCAGTAGTTGAGACATTAGATACCACAGAGGTTGAGAACAACCAAACAGGCAACCCAACAGTTAACCCAGGAAGGGACAATGTTGCCATGTAAGGAGCACCAACATTCCCAAAGGAGGAAAATGACCAGGATTCTCGTCAAAGGGGATTCCTGGGTTGGTGAACTCTGGAAAAGTTGCCATCAAAAACTGAAAACGCAAACGGGGCTGAAAAAGAGTCAAGACACACAATCAAACGACCAACAAGCAGAATCTAACAAGGCATGTGATCGCAGGTGATTTAATTTTTACCACAGTGAAATTAAGAAACTTCACCGTTTCATGTTTTAAGAGTCAAGAAACGGATAAAAGGTGACTCTATCACTTTCAGATTTGAAACAAGCGTGAAAGGACAAGCGCTTGGTGATCCTTTCAAATTTAGGGAGTCAGAAAAGATCAAATGACTGCTCAGGGATACTAGGCAAAGAGGGTGTACCAAATAACCGTGAACTACAATATACACCTTGGTTTTAGAAATGAAAGAGAAATCAACCAAGGACTTTCTATACGTGCAGGCAATCTCCCCAAATGTTGTGTTCGGTGTATCATGGGTATAGGGTGGCAGACTCAGCTTCCTATGGATAAAGGATGATAACCTAGTGGGGTCTCCCCATATACTCGATGGTATGTGGGAGCACAATTCTGTACTAGACCACTATTGAGTCACAGAAGGAGGAATCACCCAACCTCGAGTGGAGACAAAAGTGACTAGGTTTAATGACGCCGGAGCACGTCTCTAGCCTAGACCTCTAAATATGTTTCGTTAAATTCCAATGCTGCCTTAGTGTAAATTGAGTAGATTTTAACGTTTATCTTCAATTACGTTTCAGTTTTCAGGCCCTAGCGAATGTAGTATCTTAAAATATCCTAAATGCAAGCTATATGCCATAGTATATCATTTTATTCGATGAATGCTAACTATAAGAGAGTTGAGAGCTTTCACAAAAGCAAAATGATCAGAAAACAACCAACGATATCTCTAATGCAGCTAATGGAAATCAAAAAGCTTTTCTTCAAAGTCACTAATCACTAATAACAACGAAAAGCTCTAATTCACATTAACTAATGAAAAGCAAAAGAGATTTTTTTTATTTTTCAATGTTAAGGGCAAAGTGCACTAAACAAACTGAAAAACTAATGAACAGAGAGCAATTTTAGAAATGATGATAAGAGAGAAAAACAAGCAAATTTCACTCAATGCAAGCACAATCAGATCCCTAAATTGACAAAGCAGTCCTTCAAAACCAAAAAAAATCCCAAAGGCACAAATGAGTCGTGTAATCTAGGCCCAAAGCAAAACAAGGCGGAATTCAAGTGAAAAAGAGATAAGTCACTCAAACAACGCAATGAAATGATCAACAACCACTAAACGAATGCAGGGGAGCAATCAGAAAGTTGATTGGACCAATAAAAGACCAAAAACTCCTAAGGAGGGCTCGACACACAAAGCCACTAGATGCCCTAGGGCTAAAAACGTGGAATCGATGGAGAATGGAAAACAACCAAAGGATGAAGGTTAAAACCAGTCAAATAGGACTCCAACGCACTTAAGCAGTCGAGAAAATGTAACCAAAAACAAAGACCAAGCTCAGAAAGCTTAAAATCAAGCAAACCTTAGCAGTCCCCAGGCCTGGCGCGACTGTCAGGCTAAAACTAGCGCATTTTAAGGATTGGCACGAGTGATATATTGACAACTAGTGCCAATTGGCGTGACTGTTACGCGAAAAATCACGCCAGTCAAGTTTGTTGTGCCGAAATGAAAAATAAGCAATCCAAAACTAGACCAATGATAACCAGACAAACCAAGAAGAAAAAACAGCAAAAGAACCCAGCCCAAAAAGCTGACCAAGCAAGCAAAAATCAAGAAACAACTGAAAAGGCAAGACAAGCTCCCGAGCGGAGTCGCCAAATTATTGAAGAGGTAAATCCCCTCTGTGGATAGAGGCGATCCCTACTAGCCCAGACCGGGTCTAACAACAATAGTCAAACGCTATAGCGCAAGTTCCTAATTGCAAATAAACAGACCATCGATGAAGGCCTACCTGGATTCCAATGCTATTGTTTGTAGGAGAGGTGGTGCTCTCGTTCATCTGCTCTGGCAGATCACAATCCTCACGATCTCCGTGAATGGACACCTACACATACAAGAAACAAGATAAACGCAAGCATAAAATCCAATATACGCAACTATATGTCAGTCAGAAAAGACATAACTCATCATCATCATAAATAATAACAAGAGTGGAACCATAACCAATAGTCGTTCATTAATAATCAATCAAAGGAGAGTACAACCATTGTTCTGACGCTGGATTTTCCTTTGGCGGATCGTCAGCAGAACATGTCTCACAAAGCCTGTCGGGAATAAGGATAAGCCTCTCTCTTTGGATCTTGGACAATAGTCTCCTTGCTTGGATTTGGCCTTAAGGGAATCAAGAAGGCTCTTGCAGCATGAAGCTCTTGGCAATTTGGGAATTCTGAAATTCTGGAACTCTGGAACTAGCTTGCAAAGGAAATGGGCAAGCTTTTATAGATGGAGGAAGGGGAGTTGGGATCATGACCAATAATCATGGGATTGGCCATATCATCAAGGAAGCTTCCATGAGAGGTGGCAAACCACTTCCCCTCTATGGAAATTCGTAGCCAAACCACCCAACTCAAGATAGATAGCAGTCTAGGAATTTGTTCTGGACGAAACTTCCGCCGTTTATTTGTTAAAAAACACCTCTTAATATGGTTGGCATGGGTGCAACTTTATGACAGAGTGCCAATTGGCGCGCCCTCTTTGGAGGATTTGCCCCCTTGGCACGAGGGTTGAACTATGGAATCGCGCCAATGGAAAAAGAGCTATTTTTAGGGTTTTTCAGTAGGAGATGTCTTCAGGGAAAACAAAGCTCATGTTCAGAGGAATGCAATGCAAGTGTTTTTAGGCCATGTCACTTCTCATAGGTCCCAGAATGAGTCCTCCAAGATACGGGACAAGGGTAGCAGGGACGGTGACAAATTGTTGTGTAACAGATAGTTCTAGAAGTTGTGGCCAAGTCACTTTGCTTCGACTGAATTAAAGTGTCCAACTCCTTCTCTATCTCCTTGAGTTGATTGTTTAGCTTCAGGACCAAGTCCATGAGCTCTTCATGTCCTTGTTGTGCTTTTAGGACTTCCTGTGCCTGTGGGTGATGCAATTGGGGTATCTTTAGCTACTTCTTGAGTGCAGAAATGTCATCATTTTTCTTCTTAACTAGCTGCTCTGCAACTTTTACATCTTTGGAATCGTGTCCCAATTCAATCACTAAGTCCTCTAAGGACTTTATTCTATTATTCTTGGCCTATGAGGAGGCCTTCTCCAACTGAAATTGTGCTAATATATTATTCAGGGAGTTCTGTAATTGGTGGGCAGCAATGGCCTTCCCTGTTAATGTGGAGTATATCATCTCCCATGTTTGCTTGTGCAGTTCAATCTGGTCAATAAGATGAATATCCCTTGTCAGTACTTCAAAGTCCACTTTCTTGAAATCTTATGTTGTCCTTGGCTACTGAGTGGTTGGCTTGATCAAAGTCATCTTCTTTTCCCGTCTTTGACATCAAAGGTTAAAATTAGCCTTGTTTGATTAGTGGGGGTCATCTTCAGATACTGTGCATATGTTTGGGCTTTAAGCTTCTCATTCCTAGATTTGATCTCTTTGTATCTTTCCTTTATGTCTTGATCATTATCTGTAGACATTCTAAAGGAGGATACCTCAACACTTTGTTGCCTCATCAACATCTGAGTCTGTGATGTAGAGGGCTTCTACATACTCCCAAATGGAGTGGGCCTGCTTCTTTCAACCTCTGTGTTGGTGACCTCAGCTGAGTCATCAGTGAACTCTTGCTCAAAGGCTAGATTTGGATTTTTCCTCTTGTTTGACTCTTGTTACATTAGAAGTATGCATTCCTGAAGTGGAATCCCCTTCTCTGTTCCTTTTTGGGACCTTTTCCTCATTTTGAAGAGTTTGCATGATTGGATGTGCACTTGAAGTAGTTGCTGGTTCTTCTCATGGTTCTGTCCTAGTTGACTAATCTGGCCTATCTGATTGTTTTGGCACCTACAGGAAAGAATCCTCATCAAGTTGTTTTTCCAATTCTATTAATGTGTTTTCCACAACAACTTCGGTATTATCCCTGTCCTCTAAAGTGTTTTCCAACCATTGCAATTGGTTGACATACTTTTCTATCTCAGGGATGCGGTGATGGATATAGAGAGCCATCTTGTTTTTTTGCCTTCTTTTGTAGATGAAATCCAAGGGATCATATCTCCATATGAAGCTCTATTTTAGTTTTAATCTCTGAAGGATTAGGTCTACCTCCTTTCCAGCCTCTCTGTTATTACAAATAAAAGGACCCAATTGGTCTTTGATCTTGAGCTAGGCTTTCTTTTTGGCTTTCACAAATTTTACCTCATCTGAATTTATTATCTGCATGTAGTACTCCAAGGTAAATAACCTCATTGGGAGGTATTTAGGTAGTTTGTATGGGGCTACCTCACAGCCATAAATCTTGATTTTAGTGTGGCTTTGGTACAAGTACCAACCTCCCACCTGATGATTGATGTTTAGATGAAGGACTCTCCTGATCTCAGGATTGACTCTTGGTGGAGGAGTTCCACTGAGCATGGTCATTACATGGTGGACAAAGGAATCTACGAATTCATTATAAATAGGGGGAGGGATGTTGATGAATCAATGGGGTCTAGAAGATAACTGATCTTCGTTGGTCCTTGGTGTCCAATTTTTGCAAGGTAAGTGGGAATTTGTCTGACTGGTAATAAAGGAAAAGGTGATACAAGACTAAGGAGTATTTGAAGACTCTCTCATTACACATTCTGAGGAACTGTTCATGCATCCTGTTAGCTATGAACTGAGCATAGTCATATATGACAGTAGGAAGTTGTCATGGAGTGTATATGGACATGAAGACTAAAATAATCTCATCAATATATTCACCGGTGGTATAACCCAGGACACTAGATATAATATCCACAATACTTCTGCCCCAAGGAGAAAATAAAGCTGCTACATATGGAGGGGGGTCTTTGGGGGTATACTTCTCTTCTACGATGAAGGTTTGGATTATTTGGGCCAATCTTGTAGGGTTGAGTTTGGCATATAAGTCCAATAGGTCTCTAATGGATGGGGGATTAAGTTTTTGGCCAGGCTGGAGTTGTAGCATCTCATTTATAGATTTAGCAGTGATAGTGAAATGTATGGCCTGGTTAGGGGACATGACTGCTCTTTGGTTGGGGACATAGTTGGCATGGTGATAATGTACAATTTCTAGGAAAATGTGGACTCTGGGAACTGGTAATTAGGCAAATTGGACTCCCACAGTCCAATTTCATCATCCTGGTTCAAGTATCTATCCCTACTTTGGCAGTATACTTTGAACGAGAATTCATGGATAAAGGTGTCCTTTATCTGGAAATCCCTATCAACCAGGGGGAGGTGGTCCAAGTCTAAATGGAGTGTAGAGATGGGTCTCACATCCATGGCAATTGGGGCAGTCATTCTCAGTTCTTGTGGATTTGAGAATGGGAGAGGTAATTTGTAGTGTTTTCGAGCAATGGTGTTCAACATAGAGTATATTTAAGTCCTTGAGTTTCTTTAATTAATTTTTATCTTTAATTCATAACACTTAGTAACTAGTTTTGAAATTGACAGGGTAGTGGGTGAATTGCGGCTTTAATACCTGGAAATGGGATGAAATGGTTATGAACAGGGTGGTGGGAGACTGCAAATGGTCGAGAGGGCTCTGTGTAGGCTGAAAAGCTAACTGGGTGCTCTGCAGCATCTTTGGAGTGTAACTAGAAGTGAGTTGATGACTTGAAATGTTTGTAGATGACGTGCATGTGTGCAAAGGTTTACCGTTGAAGTTTCAAAGAAAACTAATGATTTGAGGCTTTTTGGATTTTATGCGAAAAAATTCAATTTTGGCAAGTACAGGGTGAACAGTGGTCGTTTTGTCATGTATCGAGTGGACGATAAGCGGTTTCTATCACACCGCTTACGGGCGCTTGGTGGTATTGGGGAGAGGAGGTCACCTAATTCCACTCGTCAGCGAACATGTAGAATCGGGGGCTGGTGCCAAACCACTTTTTCGGGTGGGTATAGTTTGGTGGATGAGTTGGCCTGATATGGATAATGGCCGTCGAATGTGGAGGGAGACGATCGCATGGTGATCAGGAGGGGAAACTGCACGGAGGGTAGTGGGGGGCCCGGTGGGCGATTAAGTGCGGCAGTATCGAGGTTAATGATGGGTTAAGGTGGGATTAATGACTAAGGGCGAGATTTTAATATTTTTTAGGGATAAGGGGTAATAGTATAGTTTATAATTAAACTAATGGGTATGGTTATTTATATAGAGGAGTTAAATATCTACGGGATAGTGGGTTTTCGGGAATTAATATAAAGCTAATAATTAATATGAATGGGCGAAAAAGGGACACAACACACTAAGCAAATGATTTTATACGATTTAAATGCTTCTCACATATTAACAATAGTACTTAGGGTAATGTATTTTGGTGGGTTTTTTTATATGAAAATGCTTTATGGGGGGGGGAGGGTACAGGGGTTAAATTTGACGGGTGACCCTACCTGTCAAGGAATTTTTTTATGACGTTTTTATTTTTACATTGCCCATCATATGACTTTTAAAATTTATTTATACAAGTTTTATCTAATTTCAAATTGTACAATAAAAGAACAATAGTTGTGAAATAATTTTCAAACCAAAAACATAATGTGCATGATTTCTCGGTTGGATACAACGACCCTTTTGGTGGCTCACCCAACAACCGACTTTGCAAACAAGAAGTTGTGTTCAACCTCATTTCGAACAAAACCCAATAGTCTAATGCTATTTACTGAACAAACCGTTGTTGAAAGTCCAGTCCAATTTTTTACAGCAAATACAAAACAAAGCTCAATTTTTTACATAACCCACTACCCAGAATTCAGCTGGTTTAATATCCCACTAAAGACAAATGGGTTCAATGCATCAAGCTCTACTGAAATTTCAAACATATAAAAGTCCAGTCCAATTTTTTACAACAAATACAAAACAAAGCTCAATTTTTTACATAACCCACTACTCAATAAATTACAAGAAATTACTAGCTATAACAGTGTAGTTTTTATTTGTACAAAGAGGGAGGGATTTCAAAAACCTGGCAACGCAATCTTTCGCGGGTTAGTAGATCCAGAGTAAAGATGGATCTATTCTGGTTTAATTCCCCCATTTAAATAGGCTACATTCCAAGTGAATACCATGGGTCAATACCATGTGCCATTTTGGTGAATACCATGGGTCAATACCATGTGCCATTTTTATTTTATTAATACTAATATTAGAGTTAATAATGTTTTTTTGCATGGTATTAAAAAAATAAAAATAAAAAAAAATTATTTACCATAACTCTCATTTATTTATATCTTTATTAATTTACCATATCATTCATAAATACAAGGTGACTTATGGAGTAAATATAAAAAAATGTTTTATTTGTTTACCATACCTCTCGCTTATTTATATTTTTATTAATTTATCATACCTCTTTCACAAATATGGTATTTGGCCCATAGGATTCACTTAAATAAAACCTCTTTCTTGATCCTTCATAAATAGAATGAGGGTTATGGACTAAATATAAAAAGAGGTTTTATTTATTTACCATGCGTCTAGTTTATTTATAATTTTATTTATTTACCATACCTTTTGAGTAAGTATAAAAAGACGTCTTATTTATTTACCATACCTCCACTTTACTTATATTTTTATTTGTTTACACCCTTGCATGTATATAAGGTGACTTATGGAGTAAATATAAAAAATGCTTTATTTATTTACCATACCTCTCATTTATTATATTTTTATTAATTTACCATATCTCTTTTATAAATATGGTATTTGGGCCTTTGGCCCATAGGATTCACTTAAATAAAAACTATTCTCTTGAAAATTGGTGAATGGATTTCACTTAAATAAAACCTATTCTTGAAAATTAGGGCGAATGGAAGGTTGTAACTCCTAATTTCAAGGGCTAAATTTACCTTTTTTTACCCTCTCCCTTAAAATAAGGTGGGCTATTTGAGGTGATTTGTAAAAATGTACTATGATACAAAATATTCGCCCACTAAAAATTTAAAACCCCTTAATTTCGCCAAAGGCGAACATTCGCCCCTAAAATCACCCCTATTTTTGTGAATTCAATGGAGTGAGTACAACTGCAAGTTGCCCTGGCCAGAGTCTGGACTTTGGAGCTTGTGGAGATTATAAATTTATAATGTTACACTGTTCACACCATATTAAATATATATA
>APFE031716995.1:2212-33931 GCA_000404065.3 Pinus taeda | reverse complement strand
CAAGCTCGACTTCCATTACATTTTTTTACACACACTATATGGTCTACCCTGTCCTCTGAGATGGACAGAGGTTCTTTGTGAAGACACACCAAATGCAACTGAGTGATTTATGGCACAATGATTAAATAATGATAAGCCAACAAAATATGTACTATTCAACATAAGATATGCTCACTCAATGGAAAGATTATTGGCCAAGGATTTAGACTCCAAACACCTAATATGAAGTTGGTTTATGTGGCCTCAAACCAAATGCACTTGGACTCATATTTTTTCCTTGACTAACCAGGAGAATGCCTGAATGCTTTTCCCCTCTGTGAGGGCTATGTGTCTGTCTGATCTCACTTATACGGGGGCTATATATTTTTTTAGGCATGATCCATCACCGAAATAAGGGATTTTAATCTCCCTTGTAATAATTGGGTTGGGAAGGCTTGATACCTTCAATATATTATGCGTTCATCAAAAAACAAAGGCTATTCGTTATCTTAAACCCTAGAACTACATTGAAAATTCTTGATAAGAAACATGTCAAGTGAAACCTCCATATCCATACTTATACATGCTTCCCCAAACATCTTACGACAAACATATGCAATGTGAAGGTATGGTGCACAAGTTGGAACTTATATGTAAGACTACATAGTCAAGGATGACTTTTATGTCATGGACATTAGAGTATATGCATTGGGTAATTAATGGCCTATTTCTATAGAGACCTAATCCACTAACCATTGGGACAAGCCCTCTCTTTCCATTAGGATGGCTCCAAAATATCCATATAGGTCCTCCATTCTAATAACATTGATAATATTGACTCTAAATACATGTCTCAACTTCTACAAAAGAACCACTTCGGATTCACTACTCACTTGTACTATATTTAGAAAACTATTTTCTATAAACTTATACCCCAAGGTTTTTTAATTATTACTACAAGTATAAGGTGGCCTTCCAATAGATATCCATTGAACAAGATAATGGAACATGTTATTAAGTTGGATATCACTAAAGTCTTGATAGTGTTTTGTCCCTATCTATTTAGGCATTTTCACTCATAGAGGAACTTTTGGAAATGAGGATCATAACTCTCAATAAGATTTGTTATGCTACTTATTTGTATGCTAAAGATAAATTAATTTTTTTGATCAATTTTTGTGTGTTATAAAGCACTTAATCATATCACTATCAAGAATAAGTTCACATTGCTTCACATAGATGATTTAATGGACAAGTTACATGATGCAAAATATTTTATACAATTGACCATATTTAGGATATTATCAAGTACCTATACAACCTCAATACCAAGAGAGGACTTTATTCATGACTCATTCTAACCACTTCCAAGTTTGCATGATGCCATTCAACCCCTTGAATTCTTCCTCTACATTTTAGAACTTAAGGAACATGATGTTATATAAGTACATTCAGAGGTTTTTTATAGTTTCCCTTGAAGACATGATTATATGATAGAACACTCTAGATCAATAAGAGCATTTGGATATAGTATTACATACTTTAGCACATCATTAAGATTTACATAAAAGAATCCAAGTGTGAATTTTCCCATACTTCACTAGAATATCTTGGCCACATTATATCTATGGAAATTGTTCATACTAGTCTTTCGAATATTGAATCCATTCAAGAGTGACTAGTCCCTATGATCCTCAAGAATATTCAAGGATTTTTTCGGCTTCGTGGGATTATGATACAATTTTTTCCACCATTTATTTACTATTGTTCATCCTCTAACTAACTTGAAATTGTATGTTTCCTTTCATTTATCTACCAAGGCACACCAATCTTATAAGATCTTAAAGTAATTCCTTTATTTAGCACAAGTTCCCACTACACTTAATTTTACTTGTACCTTCACCATCCTTTTACATCCATTATGGTTTCATATTCTTTAAGATTTAAATCTATTTATTGCATGGCCCTCCACTTATTGAATTGGATCTTTGACATGTTCATGCAAATCAATTTGTAGGTCATTTTTATTTCCTAAAAACTTATGGGAATGTCTCCTCCAATTTTTATTAAGAAAAAATAAAGTATGATATTGAATTGTTTATGGAAAAATGTGACACTTACTAGCATAATAAGGTGGATATTGTTCCTTGTTTTGGTATTTTCTAGTATATTGTCATCCTCTTTATGCCTAAAAATGACCAAGCCAACATTAGGGAGATCACCCGGTCATGGCCCCAATTAGACCTTTATCTATTTGGTATGATGAGTATGGCTGATATGTGGGCCCAATTGGCGCTGAAAGGATTGATCCTCGAAAGGAGACTTTCTATTATGATTTCCTAAATCTAAATGTGGTCTAAGATAATATGCAAGTGACAGAAAGAGCTATCTATCACTAGTTTAAAACTAACTCAATCTATCGTATCTCGATCAAGAGGGGGAACAATCCCAATATCAACCAAGAGCAAGGTGAAAGGACTAGAATTGAATCTAAGATTATGATTGGCTAGCTAATCATAAAAATAGTTTATATGATTTACATCAACAAAAGCACATGTACATATACGATTTTCCAAATAAATCATTACCAAAATCACATAAACATGTACTCTGGTTTAAATAGCAATAATTGAATTCAAGATATAAGCATACTATCGCATCACATAAATTCATATGATGAAACAACAATTGGAGTAAACACAATCATGTAACTAGACGTAAATTATTATCAGCTAACATACACAAGTTCACTTGAATTCATAATTCAATTATGATCTAAATATAACCAACCATTAAAAAGAATTTTTTCATTAGTTTTAAATGAGAATCAAATTAACAGTAGCGCCACATCAAACAATACATACTAACTGAGAATGGAGACGAATCAAAACTAAATAATTTTAAAGGCCCCAAACAACCTTCAAGTTTAAACAATAGTGTACATATTTCAGGCTTCTAAGCACAAAAGATCTTCAACATTTCCCATCTGATATGGTCCTACAAGTTGCCAATTTACTCCAAGAAATCACTCCACAATAGTTCAAAAGTTCTTCCTTTTGGAAATTCAACCCCCCCCAGACAATTATGGTGCCTCTTAAATAATATTACAAATTAATTAAGAAGAAAGTCTTTTTCAACATAATACTTTTGAAAATCCAAAATCTCAATGCTTACCTTTTGAAAATCCAAAATCTCAATGCTTAGTGTTTGGAGGATCAAATTTTAGAGGCCTACAATTCCCATCTTGAATCTTAAGTAACAACATGGTGACTAACTTCAAAACAGAAAGCGCTTTCTTCTAGTCTCAAGCTTTCAAAATCTCTACAAAAACATCCACAAATTTATCATTAAAAAAAAAAAAATCTAAAACTATAAACTATGATTAAAATTAAGATCTAATAATCATTCAAATCTAATTATTTGAAAGAAAACATAATTGATGTAAACTAGAAACAAATTCCTAAATCTGAACCAAAGTTGTTCTATATTGTCACATGCTACATTAACTAATGAATTTCTAACCAATATATAGCATCTTGATGAAATTCCAACAATAATATGTTTCGGTAACCAATTTTATTTCCAAAAATAAATCCAATGATGTTGGTTTCCTACAATTTCGTGGCTCTTTTTTTACTTAATCTTTCATGGATTTAATTCACATATTTTGACAAAATAGATATTTCCATATTATTCTCCTCCATTTTAACTTTCTTATGAGCCGTAATCATTTAGTGCCCTGAATCTCAAAATATAACTTCCTAAAATTGTGACTCAACAAATGTTAATATAATTCAGGGGTGATTTTTGTTCGTTGATTTAAACTCCAAAATTGTTGCTATCACATGCCCGGGAAATAAGCCACAGATTTCCCAAGTATGAACAGCCCTGGGTCAAGCGAAATGATGCACCATGCTTAACTCAAAGAGCCACAGTTGTATGAAGACAATTTTGACTTGTAAAGTAAAAATGCAGTGAGCCCTAACCTACAACAGTTTGACTTCAGCTTCAGAAGCAAAATTGGTTTGCTTCAGAATTACATTTTCAGTCTATTCATTCATCATTTATTTGGTAGTCGTTGTACTTTTTCTCGGTTGAACATTTGAACATTCTCGGTTGTGCAATCACTCGAGCTAGTTATCCGTGGACTATATGTGTGTTTGACCTCACCGCGACTTCATGTAATCATCATCCAAAACTTCACCATCATTTGCACCTGTTCCCATGCTTCCTAGTCCGAATCCCTGAATTCCAGCTTCCTGCAATCAATATATGTTACAATTCAATTTATTATTGTTCATGCTGCATGGCTTATGTAATAGAATTGAGTAATATTTTTAAAATTTGTTTGATATGTGTCTTGCACTCACTATTATATTGCATGGCATTCCAGGGGCTTCTTCATACTCTGCTGCATCCAATTCTTGAAGATGTGCTCCTTTGAAAAACTTGGGAAGGATATACTGCCTCGCTGGGACTAACAAGTTACAACATGATCAGTAGTGGGAAGAGAACACCATCTATAGGCACCCATGTGATACCAAAACATGCCAACAAATAACATGTCTGGAAAATGGTGAAAGTGGAAACTGTCTTGAAAAGCACCGTTTCAAGAAATGTAGAATGATACTCCTAAAGTTCTCTATAACCATCAGTTCAACATTGATCAGCTTTGAAAACTATATTACAAGCATTAAATTCAATCACATTATAGTTTGAATAAAGTTCATACTTGTATCTATGGCTTGGAGCAGTGAAAAGAAACAATATCCTTTCCCAAAATTGATTTCCTGGCAAACTCTCTATGGCCATGAAGGCAAAGTAACCCCAAAGCATAGAAGTTGGGATCTTTCTAATGATGGGCATTGTTGCAAGGCAGCCAACCACCATCAACGATTGCAACAAATTACTCAATTGTTGTTCTTTCACCTCAACAGGAAGCAGGTCATCCACGTCCTTGTCAACATTAAAAATTGATTCATCAACTGGGGCATCCATATTCCCAGTACTTGCGGCCAACTGAATTGTGGTCTCTTTCAATTCCTTAAGTGCCTGCATAAATGGTTGGGACATGACAAGACAAATAAATAAAGGGAGAGGAAAATTAGATAAAATGAAACACCCAAACTTAAATATAAGACCATTACCATGGCAGGTGGAGGCTGATAAACCATTGGGGTCTGCATTTGCTCATAGGCTTCTTGCATGTTTCCGTATAATTTCCCTAAGGTAGAATACTTTTCCGAACTGTTGTCACTAACTTGCTAAGCACCAACTGTAACAAAAGTACTTGTAAGTTACTCGTCTATAAAATGTCTGAATTGTGTCTTTTCCCTGAGAAGTTGCAATTGATAATTCCAATATATTGGTACCTGATGTTTGAGGGTAACTAAGCTTTTCATGTGCATGGGAGATTGAGGAATAACACCATTTGAAGGAGGTATGCCAACAAGACCACATAAAATAGTCTGCCACAATAAAAGGATAATTTATGAATCCACTACAGATTTTTATGGAGGTGAAAACAAAGAATGAAGAGTTAGATCAAGATGTCTTCAGGAGAGCAAGAGCTCTTCCAGAATAGGGTAGCTAGTGACAGTTGAACCTAAACATGAGCTCTGACAAAAATTACAACATAGTTCTAAATAATATATATTTACTGAGGTAATTTGCATACCAAAAATCCTAAGAGAAGTCATAATGGTATGAAAAAGGTTTTCTTAAGTTGAACTCCTTTTGTTGGGCAAGTTGGGATGCAACGCTGTGATCAAAATAATAAAGCACTGCAATCATTTTTGCCGGTATGAAAGCTCCAGATATGCATAACAATGGCACATCAAGCATTTCCTGTGTGGAAAAATAAGTACTGTTATTGCCTGGAAACGAAAACAAAAAAGGAAAAAAAAATGGATTCTATTTTTTGAGGTGGTGGATGAAAGGCAAGATCAGTGCCTTATCCTTCAATATTGTTATTTTTTTATTATTCATCTTATTTTGTAATTTCTTAAATGTACTTCTTGATAACCTAGAAAAGTTTTCAATGTTTTCATTTTCCTCTTATTCCAAATTTGAAACTTCAATTGTTTTAAGCCCAGAATCATTAAGCCCAGAATCATAGAAATCTAAACATGACTAAATTTTAATGCAAACATAGAAAAAATTTGAAGTTCTTCAATATTTATGAAAACCAGAACAAGCAAACAGAAAAATAATTCAAATTATATCTACATTCAAGTTAATTGTTAGTGAAAACTCAATGCTATATGCATACCACAAGAGAACCTAACTTAAACGCATAAGAGTAACGTTCAGGAATTTTTTTTATAGTGCCTTAAAAGAAATACATAGCATCCAATTCCAACTGGTTGGATAAAATGAAAGAGTAATAATGCTACTCGACCATATAGCATAGTGAGTGAAGGAAGAAGATCAACATTGATTTGAAGACCAAGTATACCACCAACGAGGAAAATGAAAATTGTATAAGTTCATAATAAAGCAGCAAACTTGGAAAAGAGAACAAAAATTATTACATGAATGAAATAGATACAGAGGGTGAATATATGGTACTAAGTTGAGTTAAGGTATCTCCCTAATGGATAAGGATCCCGTAGTACCATGATAAAATTATCCAGTAGTACAATGAAAGAATTATATAGACTCTATTTTGATAGAATTGTTTAAGCTGAGCTCCATTCATAGTATATAACTGAACAATAGTTATATTGTAGTATCTAGAGTTATTGAAATTATCTATTAGATTGTTTTGAAAACATGCTTTGCTCTGCTTTAACAATATATAATTTGCTTTGTACAGTGTTAAAATTCCTTCAATCTCTGTAATGTGCTTAGGAATTGCTAGTGTTTCTGGATTAATAGATAATAAGCTAAAAATACTTGTAATCTTATATAAGATGAAGAATTTCTAACATAGTAAATCACTTGCATCAAGATTTGATGGCTTAAGAAAGCATAGAGAAAAGAGATAAAAATGGATCAAAGATGCATTTACAAAAAGTAAATATCGGTCAGTAGGAGTGGTTTTAAGAAATAATAGCTTAAAGTAATTGCAAATAAATTGAAGAAAGACAGGTGGTAAAAAATTCCTTACTTTACTTAATCAAATAAAACGGTTTCAATAACATTTAATCTGTATTAACTACAAATAAAGCAATAAGATCCAGTGAACAATTTCGGATTACTGATAAGGTTGTTCACTATTTTGCAATGGCCTAAATCATGCTCTTTATTCTAGATTTTTCAATCTAAAAATGCAATGCTTCCCATTCTGGTTCACAATAAAAGTTAATTCAAGAAAACTTACAGTATGTTGCACTTTCAGCATAATAGCTTTAGTCTGACAGAAATTAACAAAAATTGCCTTAGAAAGTGGAGAAAAATTCCCAGGACTGGCAGCAAACTCCATTAAGAGCTTTGAACTGGTAAATTTAATTAAAGATACCATGTGGATTGTGGAGTACAAATATTTATCTTGGAAAAGGCATATATCCTCCCTCACTCAAACTCTGTATGGATGGATTTTTTCAGAAAAGAGAGGAGGTAACGACCAGTGAATCCTACAACAATTCATCTACGCTATGATAAAAGTAAATATCGGTCAGAAGGAGTGGTTTTAAGAAATAATAGCTTAAAGTAATTGCAAATAAATTGAAGAAAGACAGGTGGTAAAAAATTCCTTACTTTACTTAATCAAATAAAGCAATAAGATTCATCTACGCTATGATAAAAGTAAATCCTACAACAATTCATCTACGCTATGATAAAAGTAAATCCTACAACAATTCATCTACTTAATCAAATAAAACGGTTTCAATAACATTTAAACTGTATTAACTACAAATAAAGCAATAAGATTCATCTACGCTATGATAAAAGTAAATCCTACAGCAATTCATCTACGCTATGATAAAAGTAAGGTTGTTCACTATTTATCCTGGAAAAGGCATATATCCTCCCTCACTCAAACTCTGTATGGATGGATTTGTTCAGAAAAAAGAGGAGGTAACGACCAGTGAATCCTACAGCAATTCATCTACGCTATGATAAAAGGCTCAAGCAGATGAATCTGCAACTAGCCTTTCATTCTCGGGCTAATGCACACTGTCTCGACGAGGAATAGAACTGTTATTTGGAAATGTTCGCGTATGCTATATACCTTTACCAACATATTACAGACATGGAAATCACTGGAGAAAAGGCGAATCCCACCATAAACCAGGAGTAAAATAATGCCATTGACAAGACCAAAAAGAAACGGCTTACCACATAGTAAACTAGAGTAAAAGTTACCATTGACAAGACCAAAAGCCGACAAACAGCAAAGGCTGACGTATGGCCTGGAAAAAAACCGGCTCGCGCTGAGCCAACAATTCTGTCAAGTACTGACTGTTGTTGCTGCTGTAGTGGCATGAGCCGTTCAAATCCAAGAAACCATGGATACCAAAACAAGAGAAGAATAAGTGGATTGAAAATGCAATAATATCGCACCGAAACTGCTGCTGCTAAATAGAAAATTAAGATTTGTGAACTATGATAAAAAATCCTATTTCAAAACAATTTTATACATGATGAATTCATGAAAACAAGGAGCCGGGAGCCATATACACCATGAATCTGGAATTCATGAAAACAGCGGGCTGAATCCGTGAAAACAGGGAGCCGCCCTCCATTTGCAAAAAATTAAGCTCCGCCCTCCATTTCAAAACAAATTTAACCTTCCAAGACCAAATCGATCCTCACAATTTCACTACCAAACCAGAAAAACCAAACCTTAAATCAGAAATGGCGATTTTGATCTCCCAAACCAGGAGAAAATATCAAAATGGGGTGATTTTAAGAAAATCCGATTCGGTTAGGGTATCCGCCCTGGGCGAAAATAAAAAAATAAATTAATAAATTAATTTTTAAATAAAATGAGGGCTAATTATATAAAAAAGTTTTTATTATTTTAATTAAAAAATCGCCCCATTAAAATATAAAAAGCCGTAAATTTCGCCTTTGGGCGATTATTCGCCCCTAAAATTACCCCTGCCCATGTTTCCAAAATGAACTCTATCCACCTTGTTCTTTCCCTTGTTACTTCTTTCAAATGGGAAGTCCATCACATGGATGTTAAATCTGCCTTCTTGCATGGGGACTTGCATGAAGAAATATATATGGAACAACCTCCTGGCTTTATACAAACAGACTCCATCCTGGTATGCCGGCTTAAGAAATCCCTTTATTGTCTCAAGCAAGCCCCTCGGGCTTGGTATGCCAAAATGGATACCTTTCTTTTAGAAATTGGCTTTTCTAGGTGCCATTCTGATAATATTGTCTAAACTAAGAAAGTGGATAAGTCTCTTATCATTCTTGTCTTTATGTTGATGATCTTATCCTTACTAGTAGTGATCCCAACCTTATAAACCATGTGAAGTCCAGCCTTAAAAAGAAGTTTGAAATGACAAACTTAGGACACTTGCATTATTTTCTTGGTCTTCAAGTCTTACAATCCAAAGAAGGTATTTCCCTTTCCCAGACCAAGTATGCTTGTGATCTTCTACGCCACTTTCGCATGGAAGACTGTAAGCCAACCCCTTCTCCTTTTCAGTTTGGAGCCAAACTTTCAGTCACTTGTACTTCCCCTGAACTTGATGCTACCTTATACCATCAACTTATTGGAAAAATTTTGTATCTGACCCATACCCATCCTGACCTTTCCTTTGTTGTTGGGCTTGTTTCTCGGTTTATGAAAAGCCCACATGAAATTCATTGGAAAGAAACTAAACGAATACTTTGTTATGTTCAAGGTATAGTTCAGTTTGGGATTCATTATAGTGCAGAAGCATCTCCTCTATTGGTTGGTTTCAGTGATTCTGATTGGGTTGGTGACCCTGATGGTCGAAAGTCTACTGCAAGTTATGTCTTCACTCTTGGTTCTAGACCTATTACATGGGCTTGCAAGAAACAAAGCTTCATTTCTCTTTCTTTGGCAGAAGTAGAGTATCGTGGCACCATTGAAGCTAGTAAGGGATCTCTGTGACTTCGTCAGATTCTGTCAGAGTTTGGTTTTCAACCGCAACATCTTACTACACTTTGGTGTGATAATCAAAGTGTCATTCAACTATGCAAAGATCTAGTCCAACATGAGCGCAACAAACACATTGAAATACACATGCACGTTCGTGAAGTGCAATATTATTCAACCGATGATCAAGTTGCAGACATCTTTACAAAGGCTCTCACAAAGGCGAAGTTTACTAAACTTCGATTTATGGTTGGAGTTCAGGAAGTTGTCACTAAGGGGGGATAAGCTCTAATGCTTCCTTCCTTCTCCTATTGTGTCATCTTTGCACATCCTTCGATCCTATCCCAAGTTGTTCTTAAGCGAGAATGTTAGGATATTCTGACACATAGGAAATAATTAAATACAACTTGATCTAGTGTATAGTTACGTAAAGTGTGTTTCTTTAGTATGTACTTTTTGTAACTTACAATCCGACGATCATGATATGTTCTAAACATGAAGTGATTCGATGATTAATTCTCTCCTTGGGATTATTGACACTTGATTCGAGGCTTAACACCTGATTGGTCGATGATCTCTATTTAAAGAGCATGGATGGTCATTTGTTAGGTGACCATTCATGAGAGAAGCTTATGTAAAATTTCTTTCTTTTACATTAATAAATAACCTGAAGTGGCCGCGTTGGCTCAAACCATGGAATGTTTCCCTCTTTGTGGGCTTTAACCATATCAAGAATATTGGTGTACTGATTTGTTATCTGTTTGTGAGCGGTGTCCTTTGGTGTTCTATCTAAGGAACTTACCATGTAAATTCCTACACATAGTCAGATGCAATGACGAATGTGCATACTAAAGTAAACTATAGGTTAAGGTGGACATTGAATTTTAGGACTCACAAAATATTGTCTGAAATCTCAAGATGTTGGAAAGGGGATTAAACATCTACCTAGAAGCATGCAAACCCATGCTTATCATGTTGTCAATCTTACACAAATTCATGAACTACCCCCAATAGTTCACCAACTTTAAGGTATTTCACATGGAGACTAAAACAAATCCAACCCACAATTTTTGGCATAGAAAATACAATGGCACCTCCATGTAATGGTAAGGAAGTCTGTTAACAACCATAAACCACTTATCCGTCCAATTGTCTATAAATAGGTGATATGTGCATCAATCCATACATATAAACCTTTTTCTCTTAAGAGGATGTTGGTTAGTTCTATGGTTACTGAATAAGGTCATGAGATCATGTTTCTAGATTTGTAAGTATTTTACCTCATTCCTACCTAATCCTATCATGTAGTACTCATACTTCTTTGCCCTCATATTTAGAGATACTAGACAATTATGTAGCCCATGTATAATAAAAAATATAATTGTGTCAAAAGATGTGATAAGATAAAACTATAATGACTTTGATGCTTTTAAAAAATTTCTAAACATTTTGATAACATTATTAATATTTCTAATTAAAAATTAAACATAAGAATTAGCTTAACTAATAATAATGAATTAAAATTTTCATCATATATATACCACAAGAAATTTACTTAATAAACTTAATCTAACATATATATTCATAAAAATTATATTAATTAATAATACTTAATAAACTTAACATACATTAATAGTACTATCATAATAAATATTATTTAACTTAATTTATTAAAGATAATGGTAGAACAATCTGGTCCAATATGGATGTGGCACAAGTAGCGATGAGACTATGAGGTTTCTACTTAGCATTCGGAGGAAGGGAACTCTTCGTAGATACACTACTACCCCCGCTTTGGAAGATATTTTTAAATTAATAAAACATTATGAATATGGATCTCACGTTCGATAGAACACACGTCAAACCGCTACCGCTAGGGCTAGGTAGAAATTAAATGATTTGGCTATTTTCAAGTTCACACTAAAATAATCAGTTATTTGGTATGGACAGTCATATTCAATTATCTTAGATAATAAAATCTTGATCACAAATCAGGTGTTATATAAATTAAAGTCTTATCATCCCTGAGTATGGAGTTGAAACTGAA
Organism: Pinus taeda; assembly: GCA_000404065.3. NCBI lineage: Eukaryota > Viridiplantae > Streptophyta > Pinopsida > Pinales > Pinaceae > Pinus > Pinus taeda. The sequence continues at coordinate 21,878 of APFE031716995.1, read as the reverse complement.
TGATTTATCAGTTTATTATAATAAAAATTGTTTAAATTATATAAAAAAAAGGAATTTATTTATTATTTTTCTATACAAATGTGGTTATGGGTTGGTTTAGCGACGGGTTAATTAAGTGTCAGAGATTCATATGTATTTTATTTAATTTTAGTCCTATTTAAAAAAAAATCTAACCATAGGAGTGTTTAATTTTTTTTGGATGGGGAAATTGATTCAACACCATCAATAATTCATGGTTACCCAAAATCCTAAAGTTTAATAGTTGTAACCTAAGTTTTCCAAAATTTCTCTCATATTAGAATTTCCACTATTTTTCAGGGAAATTCTGGTCTCTTTAGACTACTCTTTATTATCATTTAAAAATTAACAACCACGAAGTTATGATCATCAAAATCCACGACTGAGAGTCCTTCTGAACTATAAATTCTTGATTTTTAAGTATTTTTACTTGGAGTTTTCTATTGTCGTAGTCTACGCGTGTTAATTGGAATGTTTTTCCATATTTTTTTTTGGTCTAATTTGTTCAGGGAGGAAATTATTGGAATCACAAGATTGAGTTACAATAAGGAATTTTTCACGGTGTTGAATCCATATTTAGAGTCAAAAACCCGTTTTAAATAACAAAAAAAAATATTTAGTTGAAAAAAACTCATGAGATTCCTAAAAAAAAATAAAAAACTCCTTTCTATTGAATAATATTAAACTAAAAATATTATTTCTTTCACGATAATATCTCAAAGGGTTTCACCCATTGGAACCTCAGAATAATAACTAATGCAATGATAGTATTTATTGGGTGTAAAGTAATTGCTAAGTAACTGCTTTGTATTTTTAGTTAAAATTTTATGTAGAAAGATTGAAAGTGAGAGTTAATTATCATGTAATGATAATATTGGAACCTCAGAATAATAACTAATGCAATGATAGCATTCACTGGGTGTAAAGTAATTGCTTTGTATTTTTAGTTAAAATTTTATGGAGAAAGATTGAAAGTGAGAGTTAATTATCATGTAATGATAATATATATTGGATGTAAACTATCCAATTGAGTTTGTGTTGGAACCTTGGAATAATAATGAATGCAATCATAGTATTCACTCTGTGTAAAGTAATTGCTTTATATGTTTAGTTCAAATTTTATGGAGAAAGATTGAAAATGAGAGGTAATTACAATGTAATGATAATATATATTGGATGTAAATTAGTTAATTGAGTTTCTGTTGGATAGTTAGGCCGAATAATTGTTATGTCCTAACCATGTTTAAGTTTGGTAAGTTAATATATTTATGCTTGGGAATAGAGTAACTATATTGTGTTAAATAAATCTATACTAAAACATACTTAGTACCAACAATTTCTTGATTGTTTTACTAAAATAGACCTAATACAGATTATCTCTTAATTTCTTACTTAAAAAAACTAACTTTTTACCCCTAACAATACCCAAAAATAAATATTATTTTAAAAATTATTAAAACTCAATAAAATCTAATATTCAAAACTAATTATAAAAAATAAAATATATGAAAAAAATAGACTAAAATATCACAACGTGATTTTTCGCGGAAAATTCTTCTCTAAAACACATCATTCTTCTATACCATATTAAAAACTGAATCTCAACCATAATAATTCTGACGTTCAACAACACGATACCAAGCAGATTGGATGGTCTCCTTTATATATGGTTAGAGCCGTGACGGTGATGAAGTCCTGTGAAAAGGTAACCCTACCTTTCATACGTGATTAATATCACGTAGCTTTCGGTGATTGCCACCACTTCTCATTAGTCGTCCACATACTGCAATGTTCCATACATTTCGCTGATACGGCTCTACTTCTACTTCTTTGAAAGATATTTAATTATTAGGCCAATAGGCCTTCCTATGAATCAATCGTCTACCTTTTCAACTTACGCATGACATCTGCATCACATCTTACGCTGATATTTTATGTCTTACGCTGATATTTTATGTTTCGACACACCTCGACATCTGTACCTCGAACATTTTATGATGACGAGGTCTCCCATACTTATTTCACATTCACGGTACACTGTAAGCTTGACATCTGTGCACCTCACATGCGACTGAGGTGTTTCTGGTTCTGCATTTAAATTATTATTTTTTTTCCTGTTGCCCTGGATTCCTCTCCATTTTAACCATGGCCATGTGAATAGTGGGTTTGATATCTTGTGTTTAATTTTTATTGGTTTACCAATTTTTTCATTGCGGATTTGATATGTTGTGTTTATCTTTTATTCGTTTACAACTTTTTTCACAGTGAAGGTGAAAAGAAACGCTGCACAGGTGAAGGTATATTTCGTTTTGGTGAATTTGTGAATGGTTAACTATTTCTTTCTTAATAATAATAATAAATTAGGCATTTGTGCACCATATAACCTCACATTTCTGTGTACCATATGAAATCACATTTTATGACTAACCTCACATTTTAATGCCAAAAATATCATTATAGAACTCCACAATCTGGATGATTACCCCAGGAATCTCATTATGGAATTCCACAATAATTACCCCAGGAATGAGATTATGGAACTCCACAATGGCAGATGATGGGAACTTGCAAAGATTTTGTATATTGGTTAAAGCAAAATTTTTACATTATATTTTGAAAAAAAATAAAATAAAAATAAAAATAAATAAATAAATCAATCAATTTTTATGTATGTGATAGACAATATTGATTTTTGGATGTTATTATTAACTTTTTCATCAGGCCAACCTTACTTTTTGTTGTAGATCTAATTTCAACTAATTTATTTACATTTTATGAATAAGGTCAATAATAGAATAATAATAATATCTTTAGGCCCACAATAATAAAATTAATATTTTTAGTTAGGTTGATAGGTCTTTCTTTTAAATCAGTTCATCTCATTTTCTTCTACATGTTTCTTTTGAATCAATTCATCTCATATTTTCTTCTACCTTTTTAGTTACTCCACAAATGCATATGTAGAATGCTATGCACTATGATAGAACCTATGGCAACTAATTGTGGTACATTAAGCAAATATCTCTTTAAGCAAACAATATCATCCAAAAACTACTATTGAAGCAACCAATATACAACAATAATAGGATTCTTCTAATTTGTCATCCTCTAGGCCGAGTTCAATTTGATGTAGAGTAATTATACATTGTCTTGATTTAAAAGAATTATAGATAATTTCCCAAATGAGATAATCACCAATAATAGAAAATATAAATGAGAATAAGAATACAACGCACATTTTGAATGCCACCATATCAGACATTTACAAAAAAAAATAATAACCCAAAATGACCCAAAAGTAATATTTACCTACAGTTTCCTCTTAGTAGAAATTGCCCATTCTACAAAATCATTATTTATTTAGAATGACTTTAAATCTTAAGTGATAAATTATATGTCAATCAACTTTCATCATCTTAATATTTTAATTATTATTTTTATTGTGTATTACCAACTTAACACAAATATAACAATTATTATTTCGAAACAAAATACAAATTTTCCAATTCAATAATTCCAATTTAACAATCTTATCGGCCTCTTTTTGCACCTTTTTTTGAAATGTAGTAGTTTTTTTTGTAAAATAATGTTGCAAACTCCTTTTCACTACATCAGGTATGAGAGGTTTGTATTTTAATATTATTAATATTTTGGTTTATAGAATCTATGTAATCAAAATATATAATGTTTGGTTCAGTCTCTCCGGGTTGTTCAACAACAATGCCATTAAGCAGGAGGAAGAATCAAGGTTCACTTCGACTCAGTCGGGTCCAACCATAATGTCAAAGTTGGAGGAGGCTGCCAAGATTTTCGGATTCAGCTTTAACAAGGCGAAGGAGTTAGGCACAATTGTAGAGGTTCAAGCAGGGGCGAAAGGGACATTTTAGTATTGATGCTGAGATTTTTGAATTCACGAACTCGGTGCTTCTGGTGGAGTTTCGTAAGATCGCTAGGGATACGCTAGAATACAGTGAGTTCTTGAACCATGAGATCAGGACCTGTCTAAAGGACATCATATTGGCATGAGCCTATGACACTCAGCAGGATGGCAAGTAGATATTGACTAGAGACACATTATCATGATTCGTGAGAAGAATCATGAGAAGAGTATTTTTGGTTTCAACAATGATGTTGTAATGTACTCTATACATATATCTAACTATGATATATCCGTGAGCTTATAATATGTTACAATGTTATTTTTTTATCCTTTTCATCTAAACATGTATTTACATTAAGAATGTTTTGGATTTATTAACATAGTGAATCATAAGTTTCCATAAATTAAAAATGAAAATTCCTTCTTCATTTTAGTGGCACTTCTTCTTAAGTTGATGTTGTAAATTTGAGGGAGTTAGTGTTTTTTTTAGGTTTGTTTAAAAATAATTTGATTTGAGGTTGATAACCTTTCATATATAATGCAAATTTCATTATATATTTTCAAACAAAAAATTATATTATGTCAGATTGTAAGAGATATGTTTTTAAATAAAAAACCGCATTAACATGAACAAAACAACCATGATAATTAACAATCTTACACATGTAGGATATCTATACAACTAGTGTTCACCAATTCTAGTAAGTGATGACACTTACCATGATATTACACCAAGTAAATGATCCCATAAATGTCCAAATGATCATTACCAATTGTAATATGGTGTATTGCAAATCATTAAATAATCATCGTCAGTTGTATTATGGTATATTGCAACTCATTTTAATTTATGAGTAAAGTGCTCAATCCTTATTACAAAATGGGACTAGATTTATGTCATTAAACTTAGAAATCCCTCTCATCTATATTTTAGTAATTCACAAAACTAAAAAATTCCTTCTCATCTATATTTAAGTAATTCATCCACAAACCAATTAAGCCTTTCAACCTTTTCGGCTTATTTTCTTATATCAAACATTTGTGCAAGGTTTCAACCAATTAACATTTCATTGAGTATATATCTACAAATAAGTGATTTTGGGATCAAATCCCACAAAGCAATTCTATACTTGCTCTTCAAATTCCTTCAAGCTTTTGAAAGTAAAACCAATGAATTATCAATATAATTTTACAATAATAAAAAACAACCATCCACTAGGCTTGAACCAACATCTCTTCTAGAGAAATTCAACAATTCTAATTTAATAATCCTATCGGCCTCTCTTTGTACCTTTTGGGACAATTGCTAGTTGTATATACAAAGGAAAACACACGTGTACGCATTTCCACAAACATATTCTATTCGGTTTTGTCTAATTATTATATATTTTGAAGTGTTTGGTAGAATATAGCTAAAAAATTGATCGTGAAATTTTGATTTTTATAGTTTGAAATCTGTATTGATTGTATATATAGAATCAACGCTTTGAAAGATATTTAATAGTAAAAAATTTTCAATTTAAACTTGTGATTCCAATTAATTTCTATTATATTTTAAAAAAATTCCAAAACCTATAATAAATAAACTAAAGCTACTTTATTCCATTATTTTTATTTTGATGTGTGATTTTTGGAGTGGACAATATTTATTTGAGTCTGTTGGACTATTTGATTTAGGAATCGCTTAAGTTGAGAGAGAAATCCATTTCATTGAAAATTCTTCATCGAATCTGAAAGGGATTTTTGTATAGCATGGACAGGGATGCAGAATAATGTGAGGAAGATCAACAGATAAATTAAGCGTTTACCAGTTTAAGAAGAGCAGGAAAGTTGGGAAAAATGTTGAGCTACAAAATTATAGTTAAAACATTACTTGACATACATTGAGGAACATTACTTTGTTTGGAGAAGGGTTTTAAGGAATTGTGTGGTAGAGAAGGGAGCTCTTATTAGTGTGTTTGGAGAAGAGTTTTAAGGAATTGTGTAGTAGAGAAGGGAGTTCTCTCTTTGTGTTATCTAGATATTGGATTGCCATGTGTTTGTAGAAAGGAGGGATGGTTGTGATCTCTTAACTTATTTAGATTGATGATTCGCAGAATATTCGGCAATTAGATAGACATGGGTGTTTGATTGCAGAATATTCAGTGAATCAGCAATCAAGATAAGGATATCCAGTTGTCATCTCTGTCTACAAAGACATGAACAATCTTTGGACTTTCTTATCACATGGGGCTAAGGCTCTCCCCCTCACTAAGGGATCTTCTTATCCCAAATTTTAAATTAAAAAAATGGTATTGTAGTATAATGAGTCATTCCTATGTTGCATGAGCTTCATGGGAACTTTGGGAACTTGGGTACGAGTATCGAGAATGGCTAGATGTTTCCCCAAAATTTACAAGAAACGGCTAATCGGGGACAATGATATTATATAATAAAAAAATTTAAAATATAAAAATACAAAATATATATTTTCTAATTATATAATCTATATAATAATAAAAAAATAATATTGAAAAAAATATTCAAATATTAAAATCAATTTAAGTATATAAATAATAAATATATAATCTCTCTTATATATAAATATATTCTTTGAAACAATCTGGCTTAAAAATACAAAAGAACAATTTTACATATGTTTATCTAGTTATTCTTAAGAGAAAAAAGTAAAGCAACTCTAATGTTTAAGCATTGACTGCCACATACAATATGCCCACACAATCTTCTATGATATATATACATAAAAAACAAAAGAAATACTCATCAACATGACATCCTAGATATCGCCCTTACATCAAGGTGCCACATGTTTCCTTAACCGACCAAGAGTTTGCTCTAGTTTCTCAATTGAGGATATCGGTGTTAAGGATGTCTTTGGCCTTTCTTCCTGCGAAGGTTTCATCTTAGGCTCATGTTTTGTGCACAGTTCAACATATTTCTCTACAGGCTTTGTATTCCCCAACCCCAGGGAACGTCAGAACTCCAAAAAAAATAGTCTTCAAAGCTCTCGGAACTTTCCAAAGCTCCCATTGCAGCTCCCGCTAAAAAGAGAACGTTCCCATACAGTTCCAAGGCTCCTGGGAGCGCGTGAACCATTGGAACTGGTTTCCCAACTCTTGGGAGCAGATCCCATGTAACAAAGGGTCATTCTTAATTCTTAAGAACTCTGGTAATTAAATTTTTAGAAAATCCTTTTAAATGTCAATTTTACCATTGTAGTATTATGACGTAACTAGGGAGTGCATTTTTTGTAAAGAGATTGATGTGCAACAAATCTTCCGATTGAATGCAAAAATAGCTCACCCTCATCATCATTTAAAAAAAATAAGTTTTAATATATAAATTTATAATCCATCTATGTATATAGAGTTTTAAAAATGAGGAATTTATGAAATTTGTATGCGTATACCGTTTAAAAAATGGATGAGCAATGCATTCGACGCGCTAACCTTACTTATCATCGCTGGTTGGCAAGAAAATTGACATTAGTGGCTGGCAAAATTTTTCCCATAGAACAATGAATTAAATTGTCCATTCGACACCCAACAATGTCATGGTTTTTAGCAGTTTAGTTGCCCTTGCCATCGGTGCCCCCAGTCTCTTATACTCATAGGCGATAAGCCAATCTTCATCATTAGCGACTTCGATTTTCCTTACAACACCTTGGACTATTCTCGTACATCGGTGTTTGACAAAATACTTTATATTCAATTCCTTCACGCTTTCCATCGACACAATGATTGGCCTTTTAAAATGATGCCATGTCAGCTAGTACATAGGCATGTTCAAATAAGCAACTTGACATGTACAAGGATTTCACAAAGAGGTCATAACTTCTCACTCCAACCAACCTTAAAAGTAACCAACAAAACAACCATCCTAAAAGGATTTTAGAAAGTCATAACTTCTCACTTCAACTTTAGAATTAAGTAACATATATATTTTATACAAATTCAATAATCCCAAAAGGATTTTAGGAAGTCATAACTTCTCACTTCAACTTTTCAGGTTTAGAATTCAGTAACAAAAACATTTTATAAAAATTTAATAATTGTTTATAGAGGTAGATTTAATTTATTTAATAATTAATTAAATAAATTCAAAAATACTACATAGAGATTTCATAAGTTAGTGAACAATTGAGTATGTGATAATTTTAGAACTCCATACTATCCAAGCAAGTGGTATTTAATGTTCACTAGAAGTTTTAAGATATACATCTCCATAGTTTCTAACACTATTAATATATTATCTTAGACAATCCTAACAATATCAATATAATGTTATCATGTCCTTGGATCATATATGTAATATACCTCTACCAAAACTTGTATGCACACCACTTAATGAATTTAGTTGACTTGACACCTGTTAATCTTAGAACTGCAACCCACTTGTTACACATTTGACACATGAGTCCAACCTTGTGTATGACCTTTTTGTCTTGTCCCCCCACCAAATGAGGAAAAAAAACCCTCCTCTAGTCTTGATTATGGATGAAAAGCCCTAGCCTATGGATGCTTACATAATTTGCACATAGAATTACTAACTAGAGAATGTCCCTCCCTCCCACACTACACCACAACTTTATCAACCTTCAAGCATGGATGAGGATCATGTGAAATACAATTAGAATACTTGGTATGTCTAGATATACTCACTTGATTAGACTCAAATGCATGGCTTTAAATACTGCCATGTGGCTCTCCATCGTCAAGATACACATTGTTCAAAAATCTCTCTTGGTAGGATGTAATGTTGAATGTGTTATAATAAAGTGAACTATGGGTCAAGGAGGAAATAAAACTTTAAGACCCACAAAATTTGTTTTTAAATCTCAATATGTTTGCAAGTGGGTTAGGCATCTACTTGGAAGGGTACAACCCCCTCAACAAGTCATTCTTGTTATTTTATCAATCTTGCATAAAGTTGTGAACTACCCCCAAAAATCACCAATGTTAAGGTATTTCACACGGAAAACTAAAACAAATCCAACACACAATTTTCATAGAAAATACAATTGCGCCTCCATTTTATTGCAAGGAAGTTTGTTAATAGTTATAAACTATTTATCGATCCAAATGCCTATAAATGGTTGATATATGCAGCAATCCAAACATATAAACATTTTTCTCTTAGAACGATGTTGCCTAGTTCTATGATTAATAAATTTAAGGTCATGAGACCATGTTTCTAAATTTGTAAAAAGTTCATTTCATTCCTTCCTAATCTTATCATGTAGTACACATACTTCTTAACCCTCATATTTAGAGATATCAGACAATTTCTCTCTAATCTGCAAAATGAAAAATATAATGGTGTCAAAGAAGTATAGTGAGATAAAGTGATGAAAGCTTTTTGTTGCTTCTAAAATATTTCTAAATGTTTTGATCACATTATTAAATTAACATTTCTAATTAAAAGTTAAGAATGATAATTCTGTTAAGTAATAATGGTGAATTAAGATTTTGATGATATATATGTAACAAAAAATTTACTAAATAAACCTATAACATAACATATATATATATTACAAAATATTAAATAATACTTATAATTTTTTTTTCCAAATTTTACAGATTGTAAAATAAATACCATTTAATTTCTATCATTTTTTTTCAATTATATTATTTAATTGCTACTCTAAAATATATACTCTTCCTTTCCAAAAACATCAATATTATAACATTATTATTCTTTATTTTTCTTCGATCACTTTACTAGTTGTGAAATATGATCCAATCACAATAACTTCCCTACAAATTCTCCTTAAAAGGCACATGCGCTTATTTAATTCCCTACAATGTGCCTATTTAAGCTATAATGCCTTATTGCCATGCAAATGGACAAGTGAACAATCTTTGTCAATATGGGTGTCGGTGTGGACAATAGTGAGAACTCTCTAAGATACAATACTTCCCGCGTGGAAGATATTGTTAAATAATTTAAAATATTAAATCAATATCGCACATTCGACCTAACACCAGTCAAATCTCTATTGGTAGAAATTTAATGATTTGGCTATTTTCAAACCCAATAACCGTATATGGTAGGGGCAGTCAAATCATTATTAGAAATAAATCATTGATCAAAAATCACGGTTATTATATGTAAATTTAATCAAGAAGCTATGATGGACATTAAATAGGACTGAGTACATTAAAGCTTTTAATTATATATAAAATTTAAAATTATTATTATATTATTTAAAAGTTAAGTACTAGAAAGTTATGATCGTCAAAATTCATGATGGCTAGATTTTTTGCACTGTATTTTTTTTATTTTCAAGTATTTTTACTTGGAGTTTTCTAAGTGCGAGAACTTAGCAATATCATTTCTTTGATGATGGTTTTATCTATTGCAAATTCATGATAATAACGAACGTAATGATGTTATTCACATAATAGTAAATACAACATTTTAAAATTCTTTTAAAATGTTATAAAGCATTTTTGTTTTAATGTACTTTAAAACATTTTAAAGTGCCTTTGAAATTATTTTAAGACCTTTTGTAAGTGTTTTTAAATATTTTCAAGCATTTTGAAAGTGTTTTAAAATATTTTAATGCTTTTAAAAAGTGTTTTAAAACATTTTAAAAGTGTTTTAAAATATTTTAAAGAATTTTAAAACGTTTTAAAGAATTTTAAAACATTTTAAAGAATTTTAAAACATTGTAAAATCTTGTAAAAGCATTTTAAAATATCTTAAAACGTTTTAAAGAACTTTTAGAATGTTTAAATGTACTTTCAAAATATTTCAAAGTGCTTTTAAAATTATTTTGAAATGTTTTAAAAATCTTTTAAAATGTTTTTAAGGAGGGAGCAGTCAAGAGCGACCAAGTGGATAGGAAGCGACCTTGGGAGTGCGCCCTCTTAAAAAAATTATGTTCCTTGTTATTAAGGGAGTGGTCGCTTCCTCACCACTCCCTTTCACTCTGGGAACGAAAATTTTGAGGGAGCAGTTGGGAGCGATCAACACACTTTTTTTTATGTATCCTCAATTTTTGTCAATGTGGGTCTTCTCAAAGGTATGCATAATGGGTAATTGTTAGATGTGGAATGTAATTCCGCATCCAACGAGTGTCTACAATTGAAATTTAGGTAAACCTATAAGGAGATAAGCTAAAAATACAAGTAAAAAAATCGTAACCGAGGCGATCCCCAGGCCCGGTGGCCCCTTGTGCGGCGAGCTGATTCCAGGAATCAACTTGGCACCTTGGAGACCATGGGGCTGGGGCTTGGGTGGGCGAGTGAGCTGCGCCCTACAGGCCCGCCCATGGGCCTTCGACCCAGCGGGGGGGCCCGACAAGCTTGCTCGCCGGCCTTCGGCCCCCATTTTTATTAACAAACAAAAATAACTTAGTTTTAAATTAAAAAAAAAATTAATTAAAAATAATATATATGTGTGTGTGTTATTGGTGCATTTCTCACTCAATAAGGACATCTAGTGACCTATCACAATGAAATATTAACTACAGGAGGAATTCATCAGTACATCTTTTGGACAACAATGTCTCTTGACATAAAGCCTATTTGAAGAATTCATCAATACATCTCCCTAAAAAAATTGTCTCTCAGCACACAACCTATAGGAAGAATTCATCAATACATCTCCTAGACAATAATGTCTCTCGACACACAACCCACAAGAGGAATTCATCAATACATCTCCCGGATAACGATGTCTCTTGGAACACATCCTACAGGAGGAAATTCAATTTTTATCAATTTGGGTCTTCTCAAAAGTATGCATGATGGGTATTCATTGGATGCGGAATTTAATGTTACATGTTTCCATCAAATGAAATATGGCTATGGCATAAACACTTAGGACACCTAAGCTTTGATAACCTAGTGAAGATCACAAAACACAAGCAGTAAGAGATAAGTCCTCATCCAAGGAGTACTCATGTTGCATACTTTCGATGGATCCTGCTACACGAAAAATGAGAAGTACATGAAAAAACGTGATATCAATCACGTTTTTTCATGTACATCTCATTTTACGGGTAGCAGGGTCCATCGAAAGTATGCACAATCATGTTTTTTCATGTGTTTTACATTTTTTCATGTAGTAGGGTCCATTGAAAGTATGGAATATGGGTACTCCTTAAATGCAAAATTAAAACGTTTTAAAATGCTTTAAAAGCGTTTCAAAAGCATTTTAAAAGCGGTTTAAAATATTTTAAAAGCACTTTAAAACATTTTAAAAGTGCTTTAAAATGTTTTAAAGTGATTTTAAAAGAATTTTATTCAAATTTTGAGTGAGAGCACTCATTGGATGTAGAATTTAATTTTGCATCCAAGGACTACCCATCGTTACATACTTTCGATGGACCCTACTACACGGAAAATATGAAATACATGGAAAAACATGATTGAATGCGTTTTTTTAATGTATCTTCATTTTTTATCAATGTGAGTCTTCTCTTAAGTGTGCATAATGGGTACTCATTGGATGTGGAATTTAATTTCGCATCCAACGGGTGTCTACACTTGAAATTTGAGTAAACCTACAAAATCACGACTTTAAGTAGCTGCAGAATCACGACTTTCAATAGTTGTAGAATGATGACTTTCTGTAGTTGCAGAATTATAATAGCTACAAATCTCAACAAATATATATATATTTAGATCACAATTCCACCATAATCACAGATCCTACATTGTTAGAAAATCAATCAAGTACATATTCAATACATATTTAGATCTTTCATATCTGAGCCTTCTCCATGGTTATTGTCAACCATGGTCATCCATGGTCAACCATGGCTAGCCATGGTCAACCATATCCAATCATGGCCAACCATGGTCAACCATGGTAAACCATGACCAGCCATGGCCAACCATGACCAACAATGGTCAACCAAAGTCAACTATGGTAAATGAAGGTCATCCAAGATCAATATGGTTAGGATGGTCAAGCAATGTTAGCCATGGTCGACCATGATCAACCATGGTCATCAATGGTCAACCAAGGTCAACCAAGATCAACCATGGTTAACCAAGGTCAACCAATGTCAACCATGATCAACATGGTTAGAATGGTTGAAGATGGTCAACCGAGGTCAACCATGGTGAACCATGGTAAACCATAATGCTCAAACAACTCCCCAATCTTTAATAGAAACCCAATTGTGGTGTGAAGACAATCCCTTCTCCAAACAAAAGCAGTCTCTCTAGTCCTATGAGAGGATATAGCAACAAATTGGATAAACAAGTATAGGCTTTCCTAGTTTATGTTGGAAAATGCAAAGTAAGACAGATAACCTACCTCACTCTAATGATAAGCATTCATTGATGTTGTTCTCGGCCTTCTCGCTTCCAGTTTCAATCCTCTTTACGTCGTCACGGATGAGTACCTGCAAGGAAGATCAAACAATAGAGACAAAAGCATACATACTATAGTTCACTCCAACATACTCTGCATGACAGATCAAGGAGCATCATGCCAAATGACTAATGATTTATACATTTATGGAAAGTAAACACCAGATGCATTTATTAATAGAAATGAGGGAATCATACAACCATAGGTGCCTTGTTGTTGGGGACCTCCCTTTTTCTAGATTTCCAAGTCCAAGCGAAGACCATTCAAGCACTCCTTCTCCTTAGTTAGATGGGTAGCATTTAGGCATAGTTTCAACATAGGAATGCAACCAGGCAATGACCAACCATTTGGGGATAGAAGGAACTTGATTTATAGGAAGGGAGAGAGGTTTAGTTATCCACAAAAGAGGGAGTAAGGCCCACATCTCAAGGGTAAGATCCCTAAAGGTAGGATCAAGGACTCAAAATGGGAGAACTCGACCATATCTTCATTCAACAACATCCATCTCGTTGTTCTCGAATATTCTGGCAAGTGAATATTCTCCTCCACTTTAGGAAAGACTGTGAGAAGAGGTTCAACACAGGTTTTCCTATCAAAATCCATGCTGGAAGTTCTAGGTCAACATGCTACAACAAGCCATCAGCACGGTCCAGAAGTAGTGCAAAGCGGGCTGATCCTAAAAACTAGGGTTTCAGGCAAATTTGTCCAAAATTCTCTCACGGCATTTCTTCTTCTCTTCTTCAGTGAGGATTATGTATGTGTTTCATGGTGAGTACACATACAAATTTTGTCATTTTGAGGCTTTAGGATACGAGACAGGAAGTGCGATAAAATACTATGTAACAGATGCCCCCTAAAGCATAAAGGTAGAATAGGGAGTGATGGGTGAAATTATTTACAAGTCAAGGCAAGGACCTGGAGAAACACCGTCAGGAGACTTGCAAATCAAGCATGATACAAATTGATATGTAACATCTCTAGTATAAATATGCCTAAAAATATATCTCTGAATAGGCATCTAATTATACATGAATCCACGACATAGACACAACCATTTGAATAGAAGGTATCATGTGTAAGGATCCACGACATGGACACATCCATCAGAATAGAAAGGATCATATATATGGACCCACGGTATGGTCGCAGCCATCCATATAGAAAGAATCATGTGTACAATCATGAATAACACATAGCTCCACGCAACCTAGATTTATCAGACGAAACCTAGGGTCTTCATCTCCACCTCGATCCAATCAATGTATGAATTCTATCATGTGAATAGATGTGTTGGGGTCAAACATGATAGAAAACTACCTGATTACCAGTCAATGATGTAAATTATTAATAAGCAGGAGAGAAACCACCAATAATGACAATGGCTCTCAAGGTACAAAAACACAATCCACGAGTGTGAGCAATGAAGCTAAAGTCGATCACCCACAAAATCATTCCATTGAAGGCCAATGATGTGAACCTATCAACAAATTCAAAGAACCTATTATTGTAGCATGTAGGCTCCAAGGTACTAAAAGAGAGTTTCTAGATCATTTTCATGGATAATGAGTTGAATTCAACAGGAAATGATCTGTTGAAGGAGGGTCATAATGTATCCGATATCATTTACATGAAACAAAAGATGTAGCAGAATAGGTAAGGGTGAGTCCATATTGTTGCGGAAAAGTCAGATAAGGTATAGGTAGTAAAAATTGCAGATGGGACTTCTCTTGAACATATCAACGACACAACTTCGGAGTTTGGTAGAATTTGACTCAACATAGGATCAGAGGTGATGATGACCATATGGTATAGTTAGATGAAAGGAAAATGAATTCCCAAAACCCAGGAAGGAAAGTGATGAAGTAAGGATAATGCAAACCCGACATGAGCAACAAATAAGTGTCATGTTCAAGAGTGACACACTGCCTTTACACAAAATACAGGACATGTTCACTTTCACTTTTCCTCACTATTTCTAGTGAGTACCTCATTATTTTTTATTGCAAGCTTGAAGAGGATAGCATATTCTTGTCATATAAGTTCATCATTTGGATGAATCCTTCATAGTAAGTTTAACAAGTCCTAGGAAGGACATATCTCTTACTTGCAGCAAACGGATCGACAAATGGTGTCCTAGATTGGTCGCACTCCTCACCTGAAGATCAGGTAAAATTTGGGTAAAAAGTGCTCTCCAAATTACCAAATGTCAAATGGTAAAAGTGTTTTTACTTTTTGATTTTTAATAGGTTTTTTGAGATATTTTACCATTTAGGGCATAATTTTTCTTATATTTTAATATTTTTATCGAAAATCAGTAATGTGCATTCACTTGTGCAGCGACAAGTCATGGATAAATGGTGAAGTGATTAATTTTGGCTGAATCAACGAGTTTGATTTTATCACTTTTTCAGACTCATAAAAAATAAACGAAAAAGGAACCCCTTGGATTAATATTTCAACTCTTTTTTGACTCTCAAAATATGAAAAGATTTCCAAGTACTTGTCATTTCGAACTTGTTAAAGTAAATGAAATGACGTCTACTCAGTATAAGTTTAACCCTTTTCTAGGTTGAGGTAGACTATTGTATGGAAAAGGAATAACCAATGGAGTTGCCATTTTCTTGTGAAGGCAATCCCTTTTGTGGACAGAAGTGATCTCTCTAGTCCAGGATGAAGAGACCTGAAGCAGTGGAAGCTGATTCCAGGATGAAGGGACCTGAAGCAGTGGAAGCATATATATATATATATGTGTGTGTGTGTGTGTGTGTGTACCAATTATGCATATGTATGAGAAGACCCACATTGATAAAACTTGAAGATGCGTTAAGAAAGTGTGTTCAACACGTTTTTTTAATGTATCTGTAATTTTTATCAATGTGGGTCTTATCAAAAGTATGCATAATGGGTACTCGTTGGATGTAGAATTCAATTCCACATCCAATGAGTGTCTACACTTGAAATTTGAGTAAAAATGTTTTTTCATGTCTTTCTCATTTTTCGTGTAGCAAGGTCCATCGAAAGTATGCAAAATGAGTACTCCTTGGATGAGGAATTAAATTATGCAGCCAATGAGTGCTCCTGCTCGAAATTAAAAAAAAAAGTCCCTTGGCCCCCACCTCACCAAGGATCGATTCTAAGAATCGACCCTCAGTCAGCCGAGGGCCTAAGGGTCGCCTCAGGGCCAACTGAGCAACCTGGAACATGTTTTTTTAATGTATCTTCATTTTTTTTTATCAATGTGGGTCGTCTCAAAAGTATGCATAATGGGTACTTGTTGGATGTGGAATTTAATTATGCATCCAACGATTGTCTACACTTGAATTCCTCATCCAAGGAGAAACCATGTTACATACTTTCGATGGACCCTACTACACGAGAAATGTGAAATACATGAAAAATGTGATTGCATGGTTTGCACCTCGAGAGATTTGATCCCTCTCGGTATTTGATACATCCGGGGTTAAGATGGATCTAGGCTGGTTTAGACAAAATGGCCATCTTACTAAATTCGGATATACAATCACTTGGGAGTAAATTATAGACGAAACTGGAATTCAGCTATACAATCACTTGGGAGCAAATTATAGACGAAATGATCTTTTCATCGGAATCTGGCTATACTATCTCAAGAAAGATTGTAATTTTTTGTTGTTTAAAATATATTTTTGAATTTTGAATATATAAATGGATTCAATACCCTAAACCCCTAACACACATGAATTGTATAGATTAAACAAAGTAAACTCAAGCTTTTAAAAATTTCTATGGGATTTATGTAATTTATCTGGAAAAATCATTTTATAAAAATATTACATTTTAGAATATTATATTCAAAATGTAGAGTCCAAAAACTACCAACCCTAAATTGAATACTTTAATCTTATTTTAATTATTAATTTTGTTGTATTTTTTTTTTAATGTAAATTGATTGAGTCAAGATGTTAAACACTACAGGACAAGATAGGACATTACAGCATCTCTACCATACTAGGTTGGAGAGTGTCTCTCTCTCTCTAAGCAAAAAATTATATTGCTAGTCTCTCTCTATTATATTTCCAGTGTCTCTCTCTCTCAACACAATAAATTGTATTACCAAATTTTGGCTAAAAAGTCATTATGTCTATTAGTAATACTATGCCATATTTATTGGCTATAAATTAGTCAATTGAATTTAGCTTGGGTGGTTGGGTGAAATAGTTGTTATCCCCACCTAGTGTCAAGTCTCATAAGTTGACATGTTTAAGCTCTCGAATAGTGTAACTATTTGCGCTCTTAAGTGAGTCTATACTAAGGGTTGAACTAGTACCAACAAAATCTCTCTTGACTTTCAGCTGAGAGAGAGGCTAACTTTCTTTCCTAGACAATACTCAATGATCAAAATTTTTATTTATTGAGTGTAATATAATTGTTTTGTACATTGAATTTAAATTTTATGAAAACTAATTAAAAATAAAAATTAATTATAAAAATAAAAATTATCTTTAAAATTGTTAAAATAGAGTGAAACTCCATAGAAAGGATAAAACTTATTATTCCAACTCGATCAAACATCTAATAATATCACAAAATAAATCAAATCATTCTTCTATCCCACATTAAAACAACTAAATCTCAATAATAAAAATTATGGCATTCAACGACATGATACCAATCAAGTTGGTTGGTTTGTTATATATATAGTGAGATTCATGATGATAATGACGTCGTCTAAAAAGGAAAGCATACCTTTCATACGTGATTAAGTGTCACATAGCTTGCAGTCTGTTGCCACTTCTCATTAGTCATTGACATAATTTATTATTCTATACATTTTATTAATATGTTTGTATCTTATTCACGTCCATCACAAAGTAGTTACACAAAAAAACACATGTTTATGCATTTCCACAAACATATTCTATTCTACGTTGTTTAATCATTATATGTTTTGGATTTTTTGCTGGAATTAGGTGAAATTATATGCTTTATATTTTTTTGGTTGGAATGAGATGAAATTTTTTCTAGTTGAATCGACTAATGCCATGACCTCAAGAGTCACTCCACAATGAAGGTTTTTGTGAAGTAGAGTGTCATCAGGAAGGGAGTTTTACACATATCCTCTTTAAGTTTTTCAAAATATTTGGTTGTTTTCTTAGTCCAAGAAAATGCTTCATTCTTCAATAATTTTGTCAAAGGTGCCTCGCTTATTACAAACTTGCAATAACATCCCATCAATCCTAAAAATCCTCTTAGTTTCTTCATGGCCTTGGGGATTGGAAACTCATAGTTTTGATTTTGTTAGTTCTAGTTTCAATCCTTCATGGGGTACAATATGACCCAAATATTCCACTTCTTGAATGAAAAAATTCCCACTTGGAAGGCATATCATATAGTTGTTTCTCTTCCAAAAATTTTACGATGTTGTTAACATGTTATACGTGCTCTTCAAAATATTTGGTGTAGATTAATATGTTATTAAAAAATACTAACACAATTTTCTAAGGAAGGGTTTGAAAATACAATTCATCAAGCTTTGAAATGTGGAAGATGCATTTTTAAGTCAAAATGGCATAACCAAAAACTCATAATGTATTCTAAAGGATATTTTGGAAATGTCTTCCTGCCTCATTATGATTTGATAATATAGAATAGATATCCAATTAATAAAGTATACTTCTCAATGAAATTAATATCATAATTAAGCAATGACATCAATAAGAAACAAACTTTTTTTTCGTTTTGTTGAATTGTATGTAATTTGGACACATATGCCATGAACCATCCTTTTTTATAACCATCACCACTAGTGAAGAGAAGGCACTTTGGCTAGGTTGAATGATGCCAACCTCTAGCATTGCTTCAACAATATGTTTTATCTCATTCTTCTTTGCATATGGATCTCTATAAGGCCTAATTTTAGGTGGTATACTTCTAGGTTGCAAATGAATAGCATGGCCATGATCTTGAGTAGGTGGAAAACCCATAAGAATTTCTAATGATACCTTGGAATGATTGTTGATAAAGTTGTGGAGATCCATTGGATAAAAGGATATAGATGTTTGAACATCTAATAAACACTATTGTGCAATTACACCATGGTGTCCATTTTTTAGCAATTATTTCATTCTATTATAACTTATCATTTTACAATGTTTACTTGGATACTTCTAAGCTCAATTTCCTTACCTTCTGAGAATAATATTATGAAAAGATATTGAAAAATTAGGGGCCATTGTTCCCAATTATTGTAACAATTGGATACCTAATACAACATCAACACCACCCATTTCAATTTCAATTGTAGGAATATCCATTAAATGCTCCCCATATCCATCTTTATTCTTTTTGTAAGTTCGGCATTGGTGAAGCTACATCATGGTCATGGCCAAGAATAATACTTATCGTAAACATGTAAATAAATTGAAACCTTTGATAATATAAATCCAAGAACAATCCAAG